>VXBB01001387.1:33680-61939 GCA_013399915.1 Illadopsis cleaveri
AAATCCTCCATCTTGTCCCCCATTCATCTCTATTCTAAGAATTCCTAAACTACAAAATTTTTCACCCCGTGCTAAACTAAACTACTACTTTCACAACTTTGAGGTTTGTAATTCCTCCCTCAGTGTTGGAAGCCTCTCCCATGGACTAAGATCAAACCCGGTGTCTTTCTGGGCTCTGTGCCAAAGTCTCCAACCCCCCTGAACCGGCTCCACACCGCCCTGTCCAGGGTTCAAACTCCCTTTCTCAGACTCCAGGTCATCCAAAGGGATGCCCTGGACTCCAGCAGGCTGGACCCTGAGAGACTGATACATTTACATGTGGTTCATAACACTCTGGCCAGGTGTTAACCTGTGTCACTCTACCAGCAGCAAAACTAAACCCTATGGAAAGTCTGACAGAATTGAAAGACAAAACAGACAAAGGGACGACACTGAGAGCTACAAGGACAAGGCACCAGGTCATACTTAGCATAAGCTTTCTCCAGCAGAGCACTCCAGAACTCATTCCTGACGTTGGAGCGGCAGTAGATCAGCTCCCCGTCCTCTGTGGGCAGCAGATCATCCACCACCACCTCTGTCCACGCCCCAAAGCGCCAGAAACGGAAACGGAAAATCCCAGCGTATTTCCCGGGGTTTTTGGGGTCCCATTCCTGCTCCTGAGAGTCTGGAATCACCTGAGAAACCACGGCAGGGGAAGAAGCTCAGTGAGTGCACTGTGCTGAGGTTTATTCCCAGGGCAGACTGCCCTGAAACATTAAAGAAAGGGAAAATTTGTGTCGCAATAGGACACAAAATAAAGGTGCTTGACTCCAGTCAGGAGGCAGTAGAAATCAGAAGGTTTATTTACAATTTATCCAGCCCTTTTATAACATGCTGCACTAAGAAGACACATTATTGGTCCATAGCACTGACACCTCTCCCACTGGCTAAGTTACAGAAATAGCAAACAGCACCTGTTGTTGTGGGAAAGGAACATTGTTTACACAAGGTTGTTTTGGGAAAAAGAAAAACTGTTGAAAAGTTTCCCTTGGGAAGAGCTCAGCAATTCTCAGGCTCAGAAAATATCGAGCCCACAATCTGAATCCACCAAAATTCACCCCTTGTCAGTCCTAGGGAGAAAACCACTGACTGACAGGCAGGGGAACAAGCAAGGTTGGTTTATTTGCTTTATTTCCTGCACCACACACAAAAATCACCTACCTGCTGCCAGAGGCTTTTCCTCAGAGCCAGGCAGGAGCACGCAGCCACAAACCAGCAGTTCCCCAGCTTGCCCTGGTGGAAGTCGTGGGAGCTCACTCCATCCACAAGCAGGTGGGGGTCTTCACAGAGGTCCTAGCAAAGCAAACCAGAGATTGCTGGGGACTCCACTCCAAAAATGATCACAGCACCCTTGCAGTCAAGAAAAGCAGCAGGAATTGATGCTGCTGACACCTGAGCTCTGAGCTCCTCCTGGTCAAGCCTCTAAAGGGGGGGAATGATGCCTTAAGATTTCAGCCTTTATCTTTTTCAAATCCTGTGCTGCAATATTGCATAACTCTACACTTCATATAAAGTATTAACTACTGTCTTCAGTTTGGTCAGAAACTATTCCTCTGAGCCTGGAACCCAAGGGCACCCCACAGCCTCAGGCCCTGAAAAGTATAAACAAAAGTGAATTGTGGGGGGAGCAAACTGGGGGAATGTGACCTCATTACCTGAAGCTGTAATTGGACAATTAACCTCTGATGTGCAAATAGACCAAACGTATATCTGCCAAAATACTCATGACCATCATCCACCTTGGGTGTAGCCTCTGCCAGGCTTTTGACTGCCCAAGGTGAACCTGTTAAAGGCCTTTAATAAATACCCACTTTATTCTCTTCACTTTGTCCAGCCTCTGTTCTAGGCAGCCACTCCAAGGCATCATCTTCACTGCCATTCTGTTGTCCTCAGCTTTCTTGGTTTTCTTTGTTTGGAATCTTACAAGTAGATTCTCATGCAGCCTCAACATAAAGAATGTATATTTTTAGATTGTTTTTCATATTTCTCCTCTGAGAGGAGAATTGATTGATGGTGGTGTTCACCATCCAGGTTGAAGAGGTGGTGACCTAAATGACCAATCTCTTGCCTTCGTACAAACTGTATATAAGATGGAGTTGGATTGTTGATAAAAAAACATAGAAAGGAGAATGTAGAAGAAGAATTTAGAATAAAGTATCATTAGCTTTCCCTTCACCTGCTGCTGCCTGCCTCGTTTCTTCTGTGGGTCCGATCCTCCTACATATGGACCCGAGGGTGGCATCCTGCTACAGTGGTCCCTGCAGTGACCCCTCAGCACGACAGCAGGGAGAGAACAGCTCTTTGTGAAGCACACCTCTCACTCTCTGCCTCTCAGAATTCTCATGGATCTGGCTCCTGTTAGAACTTTTTTGTCCCTCCTTTCCTGGCTCCATCTCTATCCACATGCAGATCCCCAGCAGAGCATGGCTGGACCTTCCTGGGATGTCTCCCTGCTCCTCCCTGGATTTCCCCTGCACTAAAGGGAGAAGCTCTCAGTTTCATGGACCACAGGAGGTCACAGGGGGGCATTCTGCAGCAGTGATGAGTTTGTCCCTGTCATTGTTAGGGCAGACATGACACACAGAGTGACAGGATAAATGTTTTTCAGAAGTCTCTTTATTATGGCCCCATGCTGTCTTCTATACAGTTTTTACAAACCTTGAGGGCAACCTTTAATTGGTTAATAGCTCTCTTGTTAACGACTCTGTTGGTTAGTAAAAGGTATTTTACTTGGTCATCAAATCTATCTGTTCTTGGACTGTTTACAGATTTTCTCTACTAATTCTCATGGGACAAATCCCTTGTTATTACAGGTGCATTTGTTTTTCACCCTCAGAATAGACTGTTGTGTTAAAGGAACTTCTCATTCTCAAAACAGTTTCATATGGGAATTTGCAAATTGCTTGTTAGCTGCACTTAGAAGAAACGACAGGCTGGCTTTTTACCTTGTTCCTACATGTCCCCATGAAATCCTTGGCAGAGGTGTCCTGCTGAATGGAGAGGGAACTTCCCACCAACACTTCAGCAGAAAGAAATGGGACCATCCCTAAGTGGTGTGGAACCTGCAGGGTTCAGCCCAGCCACTCCTCCTGGCCTCTCCTGTCAGACACTGCTCCTCCTGACTGGCTGAGGGGATGGCAGAGCAGGCAGTGGCAGGAAATTCTGCTCTTTCACAGTTTAATGACCTTAAATTTCAATAGTGTGGGAATGATATATCCTATAATCCTATATCCAAGCATTAGAAATGCAGAATGAATAACTCCATCTCACCTCCACAGGGCAGGAGAGCCCAGATTTCCTGCAGTCTGTGCTGTCTGCCATCAGCAGCAGAGGAAGGAGCTGTGCTCCTCACCTGTGGATTCTCTCTGCCCTTTGGTAACTGAAGATGATGATCCCAAAATAGCAGGACTGCAGCCCAAGCCTGGCTACAGACCACAGGCACCTCTCTGATGTGACCCTGACAAACCAGTGCCAGAGGAACTCATCTCCAGAGAAAAGAGCCACCTCAGTGCTCAGCTGATGGTTTTCCTGGGCTGGTTTAGCCCATGGCACCTGAAATCAGCACACAGCATGGCATTCATAGAGCTGCAGCCGTTTCCTTAAGAAAATTACATTTTTGGCATGAGACTTTTCTCATTAAATACCAGTTGACATTTTAAATGCCTTTGGGGAAACAAGCAACTGATCATTACATGACACTGCTCTTCTGTCAGGAATTCTCACGTGGCTGCACTTAGAGGAAATTCAAAGCTTGTTAAGAGACCTTAACAAAAATCTCAGTAACAAAATGGTGCCTACAAGCAAAAGTGACCACGTGCAAGATGCTCCTCAGCATCATGGACAGATTCATTCAGATTCATCCATTAATGATAATCAGTTTTGGATTCTCTTCTGCTTCAACCCAAAACAAAGGCTGGAGCAGATTCAGTCAGACAGATCCATGGACAAGAGCCTTTGGCTGCCTGGGAGGACTCAGCCTGTCAGGGTAGAGTCAGAATATTTACTTGGTCGTGATTTCATCCCAGTTGAAGCACAGGGAGTTTCATCTTTGTGATTAAATTGTTCAGACATTTAAGAGACTTCTTGCTTGCAGAGACAGGGTAACAAACTCTTTTCCTTATTCATATCATGCTGTTTCTCTCCATAGCTCTTTCACTGCTTGAGCTAATTTTTGATTTTCCCAATGTGATATAAATACACTGGATGCTCTGACATGAAATGGCAGCAGGAGCTCCAGGCTGCCACTTCAGAGATGCAAATCCACCTGTCTGCAGGGGTTGACATCAGCTGGCCACTTGGTTTTTGTGGTGCTAGCACACATCCTGCATCTACGTGGGCTAGATTCAATTTTATATCCCATTTCCTGGCATCTCTGGCATCAATAATTTCTAGTTTGTTTTTCCTTTCAAAATGTTATTTTGTTAGAATAATAAATGAGGGATAAATGGAGCCATCGAGGTTAAAACCGTCCAAACTTTTCCGTCACTAGTGGAAGCCAAAACTTTAATTAGTTTTAGAAAGAAATGAAGCACTGCTGTGTATTACAAAGATCTTATTTGGTTTGTTTTGATAAAAATAACCACATTAAACTGCCATTTTGTAATTGAAGTGTGTGCCTCGCATCTCACAAAGTCCTCAGAGGAAAAACAGAGCAGCTTGTGCCAACTGCCAGGATTTATGGATGAGATCAGCATTTGCTGAGTGCTGGGGCCCAAAGCAAACATGGAACAGCAGAGCTCAGAACAGCATCTCCCTCCTTCCACCAGAGTCACCAAATTCTCCAGGATCCTGCCTGATAAACCCTTTCTGATTAAACCACCCAAGAGCCCTGGAGTCCTGGGGCTAAAGAACAGCTTTTTTGTTGTTGTTGTTTCTTTTGCCATTAATTCTCTTGTCATTTCAACAGCTTCTCTGGTGGCTGTCACTGCTCAGATGAGACACCATAACACTGAGACACAACCTAGAGCTCATTTCAGCTCTTTGCTCTCTTCTGGGCTTTGTGATTTTCACCACGTATGCCATACAGTAAGTTCTTAGGAATACTTTTATCTATCCAANTCTTCTGTCAGGAATTCTCACGTGGCTGCACTTAGAGGAAATTCAAAGCTTGTTAAGAGACCTTAACAAAAATCTCAGTAACAAAATGGTGCCTACAAGCAAAAGTGACCACGTGCAAGATGCTCCTCAGCATCATGGACAGATTCATTCAGATTCATCCATTAATGATAATCAGTTTTGGATTCTCTTCTGCTTCAACCCAAAACAAAGGCTGGAGCAGATTCAGTCAGACAGATCCATGGACAAGAGCCTTTGGCTGCCTGGGANAGAGCAGCTTGTGCCAACTGCCAGAATTTACGGATGAAATCAGCATTTGCTGAGTGCTGGGGTCCAAAGCAAACATGGAACAGCAGAGCTCAGAAACAGCATCTCCCTCCTTCCACCAGAGTCACCAAATTCTCCAGGATCCTGCCTGATAAACCCTTTCTGATTAAACCACCCAAGAGCCCTGGAGTCCTGGGGCTAAAGAACAGCTTTTTTGTTGTTGTTGTTTCTTTTGCCATTAATTCTCTTGTCATTTCAACAGCTTCTCTGGTGGCTGTCACTGCTCAGATGAGACACCATAACACTGAGACACAACCTAGAGCTCATTTCAGCCCCTTGCTCTCTTCTGGGCTTTGTGATTTTCACCACGTATGCCATACAGTAAGTTCTTAGGAATACTTTTATCTATCCAATTCCCCCAACATAAGTTAGAAATGTGCTATTTCAGTCTCTTATTCTGCAGTCCTTGTGAGGATCTTTAAGCAGTTTTGGTTGCCCCAAGCATGTAAAAAAATAGAAACTAAAAAAGAATATATACAAAAAAATATTTTAAAATGTGTTTTTCTATAATGCTCCCAGTGGTTAGAATATCTAATGTTCCCAATTTAGGATAGTTGAGGATCAAGGCAGTTACTGTCAGAGGAATTACAAGGAGGAGACAGTGATGTGAGATGTGATGCAGGAGTCCCAATCCCTTCTCTCTCTGGCTGCCTGAGCACCCAGGCTGGGGGCTGTGAGTTCCACAGAACCTCCTCCTCTGCAAACACAACGGTTCAACCCCAGTCCTTCTTCTCAGGATCATCTGGCATCATCTGTGCTGTGAAACAGAGAAATACCCTCCCATTTCCAAGGAAACGTTTAAAAGGCAGTGACTGGATCCTACTGCACCCCATGAATGCCTGACATCCGCCCTATTTCTGACCCAGCAGCACACAAAAGCAGTTGTTGCAGCATTTGTGCCTGCAGGGAGCATCCCCCGGCCCAAAGGCAGAGCTCTGCCCAGTTCCCCCCTCACACACGTACACAGTGACATAAACACCATCTGCAGAACTCTAACTGGGCTGGGCAGAGGCTGGGAGAAAAGTTGGAGGTTTCAGGGCCTCGTGGTTCTGCTGAAAGCCCTGCTGCTCTCCTTGTCCTGCCAGGCTTTCATTTGCATGACAGAAATCTGTTTGTGTCACCTCCCATCCTTGCTGTGCAGGCTTGAAATATCTGACATTCAGCCATGGGTGCTGTGAAGAATAAAGTGGCTCACAAACCCCTTTTCCCCCTGATTTTAAATGGTCCCTTTATTTGTAACAGAGCAACCTGGTCAAATGGCTTGCAATCCTATCCCAGTCTGGATCCCACAGAATTCCTACATGTGCCTTCCTAGCCCCTCATCCAGGCAGTCATGGAAATTCTGGTGAGTGCCAAACTAAGGGAAATTCCTGCGGCACCCCAGCAACACAACTTGAGACTACTCCAAGTAATTTATTTCACCAGCTCTGCATCCCTATGACAGAAGTTTTGCAAAACGATGCAAACCATGGGAGACAACAGATGCACTGGAGCCATGAAATGGTTTGTGTGTTGTTCTGCCACAATCCCCTAAAATTAAAAAAAAAAAAAAAAAATTAAAAAAGAAAGGATGGGTTTTATTTGAGACCAGATGCACCAGTGAAAGTACAGAAGGTAACTGATTGTGCATTGATTTATGAATTGACTCTTAGAGTAATTTAGCTAAAGGAGGAAATTCCACTTAGCTCTGAACATGCATCTCCTGCTGTAAATATTACCAATATTCATGAACTAAAAGTTGTGCAGTGTTGGTTATAAACAGGGAGAAAGGCATAATAGGGTTAATTAATTAGCTGTGTGTCCTCACAGGTGTTAGCTGAAGCTGCACTGTAAAAAACATTAATTGTAAAACATTAAGAGAGATCTCAGACGTCCAAGAAAAGGGAAAGATGATTTTTTTTAACAGATATGGGTCTGTCAGCTGTCTCAGACAAAAACATAGATTCAGCCAAGGGAAGAAGAAAGAAGAGCAGTAATTGTTTGCAAGTAAGATTTTCACAGGTTTCTGTGGTATTTAGAGCTTACTTTCTCCAGCAGCCTTTAAAGAACCCAGCCCTAGCATGAAAAACAAAACCTTTGCTTGCACACGAGACCTACAGAGGTAGGCACTATCAGACTGATCTATTCAAGCCCAGTTGCCAATTTTTTTAAAGCAGGTTGATTTCTGTCAGAGCTGAGAATTGTTTCCATTTCCTTCCCTTCTCCCACTCTCACATCATCCTGAGTTTACTCCTGTAGAGACAATATGGGGAAGGCAGGGGGAAAGGCAATTCTTTCTGAGCAGGGATGTAAAAATTCAGCTTTGGCTGCAGCTGACACTGAACCAACCTCACCTAGAGGCAGGCAGCAAGGACAGCACCCTGTGGCTGTGGAGCTGGAGAGGTAAATGGGATTGTCCATCCCATAATCAACCCCAGCTGTTCTGGCATGGCCACAGAAGCCCTCCCCAGGGCAGGCTGTGGGCCAAGGCATTTGCAGTTAGCCCCAAGAAGCAAAATGACCAAGCCCAACTGCACTGGATACTCCAGTGCATGCTAAAAGAGTTTTACAGCCTTGTTGTGGCTGAAAAATATCTGCCTGTGGAGTGAAAAAAGAGAAGTGACCCCTCAGGGGACAGTTCTCAGAGAAATCTCCATCCAAAAAACCCGGGGTCAGATGTGAGCTGACTGGAACAGCCCTTGCTGAGATCAGGAGGGGGCTTTGGCAGTGCTGTTACACCGTGGAAACCCACAAACAGCAGCTTTAGCCCCAGGTTTGTCTGTACACCCTGAGCTCAGGATGTGCAATTCCCCTGGAAACTGTGTGCCCATCATCCAGCAGCATCAGCTCCTGAGAGTGAGATAATGCCCAGAAACAGCAGCACATGAGCAAGGGGGAGAGTGTGCCAGAGCTCCAGCCTGGTGTAAAAGAAAACTCAGCTATGTGAGGATTGAGAAATGCTTCTTCCCCCTCCTCCCTCTCCACTAAATCCTGTTACAAAACTAAATGCATCACAGACATTTTTATAGTGTTCTTTTTTTTCCTTTTCCAGTTTGAGGCTAGTGCTGACTAATAGTCTGCAGCCTTGCCCTGCCTATGGGACACGTGTGTTTGGGGAGGATCTGAATCAATGTTTTGGAAGAAAAAAAACCCCAAAAATTGGAATTGGGCAACATGGTGTGGATCTTGGCTGCCTGTAGGCTTCACCTGACCCCTGGAGCACCACAGCTGCTGTATCCAGAATCTGACAGGGCTGGGAAGGGCTCAGTGATGGGCCCTGGGGCTGACCTTCTCCTGAACCCCCTAACAAAGTGTTTGCTGAAGCCCTGCCAGTCCTCGGCCCAGAAATCACTCCAGACTACAAGGAAGGATTTGCTGTTCTCCCAGAACCCTCAGACAAGAACAAACCACCCCAAATCACCTCTTGCTGCACTGACTTTGTGGTGCTCCAGAAGTGAAGCACTTCCGTAACACCTCTAGAGAAAAGCTGCCCTGTTTAAGAATAACACTTTGTTTCTCACTGAATGTACCAGAACTAATCTCATTTATCTCAGCCTTTGCCTCCTGCCTTCTTCCCCTTGTACCCATTCCCTTCTCCAAACTTGATACCACAGTTTGTGTGGCTTTTCCTCACCAGCAGCCATCAGAGATGCCATTCTTAGGACAGGATTCACCTCAGGCAACATCAAATTCTGGCAGCCAGATGTCCCAACTCCCCTGGAAGCAGAGCTCAGGTCCTTTCAAAGGGCAGAGCACAAATATTACCCTGCCACTGCCAGGGTGCTGTGTCTCTACTGATCATATAAACCAATAGTTCAGAGCAATTCCAACCCCTATGAAACTTGATCTTCAGCTATTCCAAAGCTACAACAAATGAGATACAATGTGGGGAAAAAAATTAATTAAAGTCTCAATTTAATTGTTTATTCTGTTTAAACTTCCTGGAAAAAGTGATAGTTTTCCATCCTAAAGGGACATTTTGGGGTCATCAATCCAAAGTTTTCTTGCAAAATGGTTTTACAAGGATTTACTCTGACTTGGAGGTGGTGATGTGTTGTCCTCACTTTTCTAGCTTGTGAATGTTTGGACATTGCGGTCCTGTTTTCTCACGCAGTTCAACATAAACAATGTATATTTTTAGAGATGTTTTCATATTTCTCCTTTGGGAGGAGAATGTGATTGATGGTGGTGTTCACCGTCCAGGTTGAAGAGGTGGTGACCTAAATGACCAATCTCTTGCCTTTGTATAAACTGTATATAAGATTGGAGTCGGATTGTTGATAAAGAACATAAGAACAGAGAATGTAGAAGAAGAATTTAGAATAAAGTATCATTAGCTTTCCCTTCACCTGCTGCTGGCTGCCTCGTTCCTTCTGCGGGTCCGATCCTCCTACATATGGACCCGAGTGTGGCATCTTGCTACAGTGATGCTCCATGAAAAACAGGTTGATGTAGTAGCAACATTTTAAAGAACATCTGAATGTAGCCATGCATCGAAGCAGGGAAATATTTTTGCATTAAATGCAAGAAAAGAAGATTACCAGGGACTAAGGCAGCCCTTGAGCAAATCCCTGACACCATTTCCAGAAACACCCTCAGGTGGCCGAGGTCAGACATGGGCTCTGAGGCCACTCCTCAAGGGCCACCCACTGTTCAGCTCCATCTTTTTACTGCTTCCTCAAAACATGTTTGTCTATCAAATTCTTGGACGAGCTGCCTCAGATGGGGGATAAAAACAACAAGAAAAGGAGGTTGGAAAAAGCCACACACACATTTTTGTCGCAGCACTGAAATATTCAGCACTGGACAAGTGTGGAATGAACTGTTCCCAGGTCAGTACTCCTGACTCTGTCCAGCTCTGGCTAGGGAGGGAAATATTTGTTTGCCTGATAATGAGCATCATTTTGGCTCAGGGAGCACGGTCTTGTCCAGTCTGACCTTCTGCTGTGTCTCAGGGAGCTGGCAACTGATGCAGATGGAATTCTCCATCACTGCCTTTTATGAGGAAGGGAATTTGCTGTTTACAAAAGAGTATCAGGCAGATTTCAGCAAAGTCACGTGTTTTTTTTTTTATTACATTGAGTATTTTGTGGCAAAACTGAAGTCAAGTCATCTAAACATTGTCTGCAGTGAGAATTCAGATTAAGCTAGGAGATGATTTGTTTTTCCTGAAAGGAGATATTTCTCCCTGGCCCAGTGGCAATGCACAGATGCCAGAGATTAAAAAGCATAAGTCTAAACACCACATTAAAGAGCATAAACCCCTTTAGGAGCAAGAAGTTCCTCCTTTCCACATTCCTTTTCCAGCAGAGTTTGCTTTCAGCCTAGATTCCACTCTCTACCAATCACGGCGTTTATCTCAGACACTTTCTTAAGGATAAAATTCCTTTAAAAATCCTCTTCTCCCAGACTCCTCATCTTTTTCAGACAGCACCTTGAGGTGTTCTGCCACTTATTTGCTTCAAGCAAAAATATGTGAATGTCTGGGACAACAGTTGAAGATACATCCAGTGCCTTCCACAGTAACCTTTGGAACTGGGATCCACCCCACACCATTCTGGACTAGATGTATGCTCCATAACATAAAAAGAGGGAATGTAAAAGGACATAAAACCCTGAGTACAAGCTTCTTAGACTATCAGATGAGTTGAGCTGTATCAAATTTTGGATTTTGAATTGGTTTTCACCAGAAGTTTTGTTCTAGCCAGTACAACATAACTTTGCTGAGTCCATGAGGGTCGGAGGCTATGGAGGGTCTCTGTCCCAACATGACACACATCAGACTTAAAATTCTAGTCTGGACATCCTTTCTGGCAAAGATCAGCCTTAGAACATGTAAACCAGAGTATCTTCCTCTTAGAAAGATAGAGAGTTCAAATTCTAAGCTATACAAATATTGCCTCAAAAGTGACACAGCAGCACTCATTTTACTCCTGAATACTGAAAGCACTTTTATGACTCAGCCAAATCAGAGTGTCACAGAATCATAAATTCACAATAACTACCAGGAAGGATTTTATTTACACATCTTGAAAACAAACAGCAGCTTCTATCTCTACAACAGCTTTTTAAACTTTATCTTGGAAAGATTTTCATTTAGCAATAAAGTTATCAGCATGTGAGATAAGTGTCTTCAGTTTCGAGTGATGACACAGAAAAACCCAGATCAGTGACTTCCAAAGAAAGATTATTAAGCAAAATTACAGTTGCTGTATCTGCCAGGCAATCAAGCCCATGCCTTTCCCTCTGTGTAGATAATTTTGTCTTGCACACATGGCTATTAGAGTACTAAAATGAATAAAATATGTTTGGATAACATGCTGTTATACAAAGTGATCTTGAGGATTTCTTCTTTCCAGCCTCAAGATAATTTCCAGGATAAACCAATCTGAATACGCTTTAATGTTTCTACAAACTCTGCATGTCACTTTGGATATTCTTACTGTGCAACTTCAATGCCCAAACCACTGAAAAGCCAGAGGAACTGGGATGCTTTAATCACTTAAGGACTTGTGAAAACGTGGAGCTCTATCACTGTTTGAATAGCCAATAAGTTTCCTAGCACCATTAATGATAATTACTTTTGGATTCTCTTCTGCTTCAACCCAAAACAAAGGCTGGAGCAGATTCAGTCAGACAGATCCATGGACAAGAGCCTTTGGCTGCCTGGGACGACTCAGCCTGTCAGGGTGTAGTCAGAATATTTATTTGGTCATGATTTCATCCCAGTTGAAGCACAGGGAGTTTCATCTTTGTGATTAAATTGTTCAGACATTTAAGAGACTTCTTGCTTGCAGAGACAGGGTAACAAACTCTTTTCCTTATTCATATCATGCTGTTTCTCTCCATAGCTCTTTCACTGCTTGAGCTAATTTTTGATTTTCCCAATGTGATATAAATACACTGAGTTGAATTCCCCACTTCATTTCAGACAAATTTCTCTGTTAAACACTAACATCAGTGCCATCACTGAAGAATTACCCTCCTGATTTACCACCTTAGAAATCTTTGGAATCCCAATAATCTCCCTCCTATCTTTTGCAGTGACTACTGGCAGCCACAGGAATATTCCCAGTGCCCAACCTCACAGCACTTCCCAGACAACACAAAGTGTTTGATTTGGAATGATGGATTTGAAGCTACATTCTGGGTAAAACAAAAGGGATCCAGACCTCCAGTTCCTGTTGTGTGTTCAAAGCACCACAGAATTTCCTCTAAAGATGAAGATTCTCTGTGAATATTTGGAATATTTATTTATGAATTATTCTCTACGAATATTCTCTATGAATATCTGCTGTGAGAACTTCATCATCTTTATTTAATTGGGGGCTAATCGCTAAAGTAAAGTCAGCGAAAAACCTCAGGAAACATTTCTTAACTCTCAAAAGACAGGGGAAGGGCCTGTTTCTAATAATGTTGATCTTTGCCAGGGTTGCTTTTCCCTTGTCTTACAACATAAGTATTTACAGTTCAGCCATTGTGTTCACAGGGGGCGATGTTGGTTTTTAATTTTTTGCAGCTTTTGGAATGTCTGCACAAGTAGCTTAACCTGGTGTCCCTGTGTCTTCCAAGCACACCCTCCCCCTCAGGGAGGGCAGTTTTCACTCCACCCAAATGCAGAGCAGATTCTCAGCTGTTGTCTTGGGTTGCAATGCAAGATGTGTTCTATTCCCATCTGTTGAAACTGATTGAAGAGGTGGTGTTTTGTTTTGTTTTTTTTTTCTTTATCTCATAACTCTGGGGAGGAGGAGGCAGGTGCCTTCTGTTAATGNGCTGCAAATCATCATCACTAGCAAAACCAAGGGATGGTGTTGCTTTATAGGTGCAA
This sequence comes from Illadopsis cleaveri, assembly GCA_013399915.1. NCBI lineage: Eukaryota > Metazoa > Chordata > Aves > Passeriformes > Timaliidae > Illadopsis > Illadopsis cleaveri. The sequence continues at coordinate 46,909 of VXBB01001387.1, forward strand.
GTCCCCTCAATCCACCCCTGCCCACAGGCAGATGCAGCTCTGGTTTGGTTCATGAGACATTCATCATGTTAGGGAAATAAATATGCTCGTTAAGACCAGGAAGGAGAAATGCCATGGCGGGATTACATCTGAAATATTTGTATTAAATTTGAGTTATTCCTCTTACAATGCAGACACCAGCTGTTTGACCAGTTAGATCACGTGTCCAAATGTGAAAAGCAGCTTTTAGGCAACTGTCACTTCTGAGGAGTTTTATTTGTGGAGAGCAGAGTCAGTGAGTGAATGAGGAGGGAGGAGAGGCCAGAGGACGAGGTGCTGCATTCACATCTCCATTTAGGGAGGAAAACCAGATGTCCAAGGCTTAAATGCCCTTATCTGAAGGGAGGAGGAAACAGACAGCAGTGATCATGAACAGCAAATGCAGCTCTGCACAAAAATGGATTATCTATAGAGTTATTCTACTGACCCAGGGAGAGAAAATTCCTGAATTTTTGTCTTTTATCAGTCCCACAAGTGCTTCCTTAAAGCTCCTGTGGTAAACCTGCAGCAGCAATAAATCTCCAAAGGTGCAGACCAAAGCTCAGCCCACATGTGGATCACTGCTAAATGAGATTTAATTTTTTACTCACCATCTGAAGATTTAGTACAGTCTTGGGAAGAAAACCAACCCTATTTTGATCATTATTCACTGTATCAGACTAGAAAGTGCTGTCTCCAGACAAAAATCAGACCTCAATGTGCTTTATACAGCACAGACACTCTTTATTAACCAGACCTTGGGGAGCCACTTGTCCCAAGCTCAGGAAGGGTCACCTGGAGCAGGCAGTGCCCAGATGGCTCCTGGACAGCTCCAGACAGAGATTCCATCTCCTGATGCACATCAGGAGGTCAAGGTGGCCTCTGCCACCTCCAACACTGGCCAAAGTTCAGTACATGAAAATTACAAGGTCTCAACAAAAAGTGTCTTTTTCCCGAGGAACATTTTATTTCCTGAAAGCTGGAAAAAAAAAAAGCAAATACAAAATGCTTTAGCCTTTGTGATTAAGTTAGAAACAATGCCACATACAGGCAAGACAGCAGTTCTAAAAGGTTCTTTCAGCTGTGAAGGGTTTTTAAAAGCTTCTTTTTAGCCAAGAAAACATACATTTTAATTTAATCTTTAAATAGAATTAATCTTGAAGGAAACATACATTTGGATCACAGGAACACAGCATGAAATTCAAACAAATTACTCTGCAAATCGAAGGCAGAATGGCTTACTAAACCTCAAATTCCAGCTCATCCCAACCACCCTTTTAAATATGGAAATAATATGACAAAAGACTGAAGCTCTTCACACAGAAAGCACTTTTTGGATGTGGATGCTTTCCACTCTTGCTGAAGACTGTTGACAGAACAATACCTCAATTTCCTTTGCAACTGGCATGTTTAGGCTGTAATTTTTCCTCCAGAGAAGTCAGACATTTAATTCTTTTGGAAGACTAAATCAACGAACTAACAATTAGTGTAAGAAGACTTATGCTAGCTGGGGATGTGATCCTCAGGCTTTTTGTTTTACAGTCTCAAAATGAATGTTACCATGTCATTCTAACCATCACCACATCGCCTCAGGGCAAACAGAAATTGTTTGAGAAACCAATTTTCATCTAATGACAATGGAACTAAATAAAACCTGACATTTTAAACTTTAAAGGAACATTTAGAGCCTTGGAATTGTGCTGTTTGTGTTCTAGACACGACATTGAGGTCGTTTAATATTTTTTTTTCCTTTAGAGGAAACAACCACAACAACATAAGAAAGCCTTCATCCAATCTGAGGGAGGGAAATACAAACTGGAAAGAGTGCCAAGAGAGAAGATAACAAAATACTGGCATCTGGAGAGCTGTCTGCTTGGCAAGCGTGCATGTCATTTACAAATGTTTGCCTTTAATTATATTCCTGGAAGACTTGGGTGAATAATGCCACTGAGCAAGTTGCCACTTTCCAAACACTGCCACTCCGCCCTATGGAAATAAAGGGTGGCCACTGAGGGGATTTTTGCTTCCTGTCATGACACAGCCAGCAATGAAGGGCACAACTAAAACCACAGAATTTTCTGACGTGACACCAGAAAGGGGATTGAGCCATCGAATTGATGTCATATGGGCTCCACTCAGTCACCAATCTGTGCTGCAGAGGTCAGACCTGGAGGTTTTAGAGTTCCTTGCTCATCTCTTCTTCTGGGTAAGCTCTACATTAACAAGATTTTCCAGGCAAAATAAAAATAAAATGATGGATTTCATAGAAGAAGGGTGAGCAACAGCTCGATTCTGGGAACATTTCAGCAATTCCGAGAAGAAACGCCACAACTTATCCAGCTGAAAACATTAAGGACAAAATATTGTGGGAGGAATGTTTTATCCAGTCAGAAACCAAGATGGAAACATGCCAAACAATGTTTTTGTGATGCCTCCCATGCTCAGCCTGTTGGGGGACACATAAGGTGACAAAAACAGAGCACAGTGAGGTCCCAAAGCTTTGAAACGAGCCAGGGACCAAAAACCCTGATATTAATATTGAGGTGTACCAGCATAAATCACTGGTGGGAATAAAAGTGAATTGAAATATGTTTATAAGTTTCTATTTAGTTTAGAAAAGGACACTTTCATAAAATAACATCCCCGAGAGAACAAAACAGTATCTGCTTCAGTCTCAACAGAGCTTCTTAAATTAAACACTCATCTCAAAAAAGGTGAGGCCCTCCCAAGTTCTGGAGCACTGTGTGCTCCCATATTTTCATTTTTCAAATCAACACACAAGATCTCTTCAGGGTGAAGCACTGTGGCAGAGCTGGGCATCACCAGCCTGCTGCAGAAAGGTGAGGAGAGACACAAAACCCTGGAACAATGCACAATTCCTGCTCCTGTTTCTGGTGGACCTTCACAGACACAGAAATGGAGCCCATCTGAATGAAATCAGGTTCAGGGTCTCTTGTTTGGAGCCACAGCCCCCTGCACTCCCCTCAGCCTGGGGAAACGGGACCTGGACAAGGCTCACACGGCTGGACACGGGCCCCGAGAGCAGAATCCCAGCCCTGCCAGAAATAACTGCTGGGAGGGGTTCAGGGGATGAAGAGATCCATCTCTGTTTGTTTGGCTGTGTGAGAGGAGTCCTGGGGGCACCACACACGGCTCTGCTCCACCTCCTGGCTCCAGGAAGCAAAGAGCTGGGACAGAAAGTGCTTAACAACACATCTGCAACAACCCTTTGTGTCTGGTGACTGCTCAGGGCAGTTACTTCTCCTTGGGCCAATCCTCTTTCCCATCACTGCTCTCAGGACAAAAAAAAAATATTTCTATTTCCCTTATCAAGCTACCACCATTCAAATCCTACAGCACAGATCCTGGGGCTCTGCCTGCCTTCCAAATGTCACAGATTTGCCCTGGGGTGACAAAGCAAGTCCAAAGCACTGCTTCACCCTTCAGCAGCTGCTTCCCAAGCCCCTGCCTGTTACAGAATTCCTCAGGGNCCCCATGTCATGTACACACATCCATGTGCATATATCCATTTAAACACATCCCTGCCTGCCTGCTCGGGGTTCATGCCCTCACAGCCCATCCAGGCCTTATTTTTTGTGTCAGAAATTGGGTTGGTCTCATCACAGACAGAAATGCTGCTGCAAATGAAGCAAGATTTCAGCTTGCTCGGGGGTTACGTTGGTGAAATTGATAATTGCATGTGAGGTTTATATTGTTTAATTTAAAATTCTCTTTAGCCAAACACAATCCAACATGAAATATTTGCTGTTAACAGGATTCTCTCAGGGTCCAATGCCCATTAGATTTCCAGAGACAAGCCTGTTAATTATTACTTTGAGGCTCTGGTGACAAAGGTTACTTTAGAATAATAATAGGCCAGACCTGCAGACAAAGTCAACACACATTTTTCAGTTTGTCTGGTGACAGCAGAACACCTGCAGGAGGTGAGGCAGGGCTTGCAGCAGAGATGTCACAACCACTGAGAAAGGATCAGTGTAAAGTTGAACATGAATTAGCACAGTGGGCATGGCCTGGGCAGTTCAACCCTCCCATCCCCTTTTCCTGGGATCAACATCATGTTTCCTCAATGGATTATTATGTATTTTTACTATATTCAACAAGGTGTATCCTGTGGCAGCTGTGTCCTGCTGTGGCAATAAACGCCCTTCCCTTTGCACTACACGTTGGCTCTATAAAAGATTAACTAACAAACACATAAATAAAAATATCAGCCTGGAGCACAGGAGACTCCTCTGGAATCTCCTTGGTTCCTCAGGAGGCTGCTCTCAGATGCTGTGAGCACATTTTACACGCCTGATGTAACAAAAATCCTCCCGTTTGGTTCTTCCTTTTCCATCCAGCTATGAAAAAAACCACCCAAATGAACCTCCCAGTTGTGAAACACACAAACACACTCCCAAAAAAACCCCACCTTTGCTATTTCCCAGCCAAGAAAGGGCAATGGGCTGTAGGAAACAGCTGCCTGGAGCTCCCTACCTTCACCTGCCAGGGTGCTGGAAGGTGTCACATGTTTTTTTTTAGAGGAAAAAAAACCAAACCAACTCAACCTCAAAACCTTAGGAGAAAATAATGATGAAAGAAGGGAAAAAACAAAGCCCATGATGTTTTCAGTGAATTGTTTGGCTGGACACCATCAGAACATGCTGTTCCAAGTACCTTAAAAGACCAACAAGGGAAAGCCCTTTAGAGCTGAAAAATGTTTCCTTGCCTCCGAGGAAAATATTCCAAGAAATATTTCAGCTTTATTAGCATATCTGGGGGGAAGTTACAACATTAAAATTAAAATCAAAAAGTATTTTAACCCAGTATTTTCCCCCCCACAAAAAAAGCCGCTATTTCTCCCCTCCATTTTTACAAAATGTGTGTGATCCTCAAAAAGATCAATTACTGGGAACAGCTGGGACTATCATTAACTTCACAATGATTACAGGATGGTATTAGGGTAACAGAAATAATGACAAATAATGTTATTCTGTTGTGATGTGCTCTATGAGAAATTCAATTCTTGGTGGGTAAAATGAGAATTCCAGTTCCAAGGGGTTTTAGCTACCTTTTTAATCTCTGTAGATCAGTGCATCCTACATGTATTTGAGTTATTAGAACTCTTATTTAGATTATATTTAGATTTCAACATCCCCTCCAGAATCCTGACTGCTAAGTGCTTTAGAAAGGTTTGAATTTCAGTGAATTCCTGTGTATCTCATGCACCAAATCAGAACTGGCCTCCTTTATCTCATCACTCCAGAGCAAAACCAGGTGGCCACACTTCTCTTGAAAATGACATCACATTTCCAGCTGCTGGTGAAAACGGTCCAAATCAACTGATTTCACCAAATAAAACAAGAAAGCAGATTTTGAATTCAGCTGATCCAGAACTGCAGCCATACAGGAAATGTTAGACTTGTTTTGACATGGATTTGGAAGACCTTGCCCTCCCCTTTTGGATATCTCCTCCCAGGAGCCCAGTTCCCTGGGATCTCTGTAAACCTGTAGTGATATATCTGAATAACTTGGGCCATTCTGTGGAGCAGCCAAACTGTTTGCAGATAACAAGCCACCTGCAGTCTTGTTTTCAGAGCTCTCAGGAATTCATCAAGGCTACTGAGACAACAACAGGACTCAAAATAAGGACCAAGAGCCTGAGAAACTGTCTACAAAAAATGCAAAACTTAGATAGAGGACACACAGCGTGAGGATGGACGCTTGACCAGTTAGGTGTCCTGAAGGATGTGTGCCTGCCTCGTGAACAAGTGGCTTTGCCAATTGAGAGACACCTGTACACATGGACAGCAGTGCTAGGATCTATAACTGGGGTTTAATGGAAACAATAAATTGGCTTCTGTTGGAATCATATTGATTCTGTTTTCCAGCTGTCCATTTTCCCCTGCACAAACCCTGCATTTCCAGTCTGTGGATCAGCAGGATGCAAGAACAGCAAGAGCTGCACAGAAGATCACTCACTCCACCAAATCTACCCTCATAAAACAAATAAAGCCCCCTAGGCAGATTTTTAGTCGCTTCAACAAAAAAACCCCGGGGTTCAGAAGCCAAGTGCCAGCAGTAATTTCACCCTTAAAGAAACACAGGGCACGATGGAGCCCTGCCCAGCCCGGCATCTCAGAGGGGTGGCAGCTCACTGCTCTACCCCTAACGCGCACCCACCACCCCTCCCCTTCCCTCCCAGCTCAAAATTAATTCTAACAACGTGAAGACAATTCCACTTAATTGCAACTGCACCATCTCCTGCAGGACCCCGCTGCCAATGCCGTTTGAATGTGCAGTTGCCAGGGCAACGCGGGCGAGGAGGATGAGGAGGATGCTCCTATGCTGCCACTTGCATCCTCGGGAGCCGTGCCAAGCCCGGGGCTCCCGCAGCTGGGATGGCTTTAACACCTTCCACGCCGGAGCCGCCAGTCCTCCCTCCCGTGGCCAGCCCCTGCTGCTCTGCAGATCGACACCTGCACACGGGGACAGATGGCAGCAGCTCAGCCCGGCAGCTCCGAGCACTCAGGGTGCTGGGACAGCTCCCCTCAAACGTGCAGCAGTGCCAGATCACACAGAATCACACAGAATTTCTAGGTTGGAAGAGACCTGCAAGGTCATCGAGTCCAACCCATGCTCCAACATCTCAACTAGATTACGGCACCAAGTGCCACATCCAGTCTCTGTTTAAACACATCCAGGGATGGTGACTCCACCACCTCCCTGGGCAAACCATTCCAGTACTTAACCACTCTTTCTGTGAAAAACTTTTTCCTAATATCCAGCCTATACTTCCCTTGATGCAGCTTGAGACTGTGTCCTCTTGTTCTGTCAGTGCTGCCTGGAGAAAGAGACCAACCCCCACCTGAGCACAGCCACCCTTCAGGGAGTTATAGAGAGTGATAAGGTCACCTCTGAGTCTCCTTTTCTCCAGGCTAAACAACCCCAGCTCCCTCAGACTCCATTTGCAGGAGGTTCATCCTTAATGAGGAAAGAAAAGATCCTTGGCCATCATTTAGGAGTTCTTTTCTTCTGGTGGTTTCCCATCTGCCTGTTGTTGTCCCCTCACACGCCCCCTCTGCACTAACAGAAGGCTGCATCATGTCTGGAGGGCTACATGGTCCCTGCCTCCACAATTTTAACCTAAAAGCCGTGATTAATGTGTACAGAGACCTCCCCATCAATCTGTGATTATCTTCCAGGGCAGACTGCTTCCCAGAGTTTAGCTCTTAATAACTTTCCTATTTCTTTAAGATGAAGGGTTTAAACTTAGGTCAGAGTCTACTTTGCCTATGACCTTTTATACCACTTTTGAGCCTGCAAGGCTTAAGCCCTTCTATGAAAATTAAGGTGCACTGCAATCATTCTCTTTATATACACACACGTGCAGTCCACAAAGAAATATCTGACTTTAAACTTTTCCACAGATAACGAGCTGTAGCTGAAGATCACAAGCTAAATCTGCTTTTAATGGCAAGGAAAACTATTTGCAACAATGGCAAAAAACAGCCTCCCTGTGAGTGGACTCACCACTAATTACAGCACACAAAAGTGCCTGTTGAAATGATCATCAGGAAGTCCTAAAATCCTCCAGCAGCCCTGTCCAGCTGCACTCATGGAGTGAATGTCTGAAAGTCACCCACTGAAGGATGCTGGACTGTCTGTGGAGGACAACATCCATGGTGCTGAGATCCAGGATGTGACAGGCACGTAAGGAAAAGAGGCCAGTTCAGGATTGATTTCATCTTTGTGCAAAGCTGAGTCTTTCACAGCCCTTTGCTGCTGCAAACAGGTCCAAGGGAAGCACAGCAAACAAGCAAACCACAAGACACTGGCTCACTCAGCCTCCAACCTGAAACCACCTCTGTGTCCCCAGCTGTGCTGGAGGCACATGAAGGGATTTGTGAGCTCCCTCAAAGCTCAGTAGAAGCTCAGCGCCTCTTTGGAACACATTTCCTCACCTCCCAGATGCCACATGTGCCATTATTGCCTGTGCAAACATGAATGTCACAGCACACAGAGCTTTGCAACTTTACCTACACTTGAACAAGAGCCAATAACCACCAAGAGCAGAGAAATGTGGACAATTCTGGGATAGGCAGGGAAACAGAAGCCTGAACTTCAGTTGTTTCAGCACATGTAGTACATGTAAATTTTTCAGGAAAACAATAATTATATCATGCAAAGCTTTAGGGGTGAGGAGGGGAGATGGGGAGGGACCTCTATTCTGATTAAGCAAGAGGATTGCTGTTGCTCCGTATTTTTAACTGGAAAAAAAAAAAAAAAGTGGCTGAAGGAATTAAAAAGGCACATTCAGATGTGAAAAAATTATCATCAAACCACGAGCCACACTCCAGAAGGGTGATGGGGCATGGAGAGGGGATCTGGCAAACCAGGTAAATGTCACTGTTCACGAGGGCTGTTACAATCCCATCATTTTGTCACACAGAAAGCAGCAGTGCAGCTGCTCTGAGAGGAGTGCACATCACTGCCACACCAGCTGATGGTATTGCCCTTTAATATCCACTCTCCTCCAGCTCTGGATTCCCCCCAGGCCCCATCCTGGCAGACATCCCAGGGTGTGCTGAGCTGTCACTCCACTCCATGCCCTGAAACTTCTTTGCAGTGGTCATGCAACTGCTCAAAGCCTGACACAGTGCCAGGACACCTCCCTGTGCTGCAGGCACCCCTGGGCTCCACACCAGGCCCAAACACAAGCAGATGTCTTTGGTCTTGTTCAAACTGGAAAACAGGGTCAGACTGCAGTGACACAGCTACAGAGGAGACTGAGGAATTCAGTGATGAAAAGCATTCCATCTGAGGGACATCACATCTGAGGGACATCACATCTGAGGAACATCACATCTGAGGGACATTCAACCCAGGCGTGCTTACACCTGGCAGCCAAGTCTTTCCTGACCCTCATTCCATGAAATTTATGACAACTGGGTTACTGTTGAATCTTCTGGAGGACATTGAGACCACGAATTCTGTCGCTGTGGAATAAAGAACATTGATGCAAAATCTGTCAAGCTCACCCAGACTGAAGTGCCCACGCAGGGATTTGCCCCAAGCTTCCCCTGCCTTCCAAACTAGAGCAAAATTTTAAACAGCTAACGAGGTAGGGGAGGGTTTAGGGTTTAAATCAGCACTTGTAAGTATGAAGATGTTTCAGCTCCTGAGGCAATGGATCATTTTCCACCAGTTAGAAGCAAACAAAAGCTGGTGTTGCCTGCAGTAAACACCTGAAGGTGCAGAAGTCAGAGCTCCTGAATTCTCTGGCACCTCAGCCCTGGATAAATCACCAACCTGCTCATCCCACACAGCCCAGTGCGGGAAGTGGAGACACTTGTTCTGTTTATTCTCATCACTGGATCATTCCAGAACACAGTACTGCTCTATTTCCTGGGCTTTTCACTCGCATGGTGATAACCACCCCTGAAAATGCTGGAAAGCTGGTGAGAAGAGTGGAGAATGGGGCCCGTGGCATGCAGTGTTTCTAGGAAAAAGGGCACTGGGCTGTGCAGATGCAACTCTCCCCCTTCAGCCAGGTACCTGACCTTTGGAGTGAATGGGAATTTAGTCAAACAGAGCAGTGTCCCTCTGGGCTGGGACACAGCAGGGGTTTCTTGGGAAGCAGTTCAGAAGCCCTGTCTCATGGTGTCTGTCTGTGCTGTTTCCCTGGACACAGAGCAGCTCTGTCTCCCCAGAGCATAAGGGTGCAACCACAGCCCTTTCACGAAGAGAAGATGCAGATGAAAGCAGAATCAGGGCTTATAAAACACAAGGTCAAGCGGGGAAACCAGGAAAGCACATGATAAGAGTCTCATTCTGTAGGATCAGACTATTTTCCTTTGTGAATTACCGAAGAACACTGCTTATCTCTAAGCAAGCTTACCCACTCTCTCCTCACGTGTCTTCCTGCCCTGCTTGGGAGATCACTGCTGTTTGTTTAACACTGACAAAGATGTCCTTGAGATTCCATCCTTTTTTTTTTTTTTTTTTTCTGGCAGGGTCAATGAAAAAGTTCACACAAACCCGAGGTTTAGTTAAAAATAAGACAGACAAAGTATCCATTCAGCGGTGACAGTCATTGCTGGGTATTTCCAGCCCATGCTGAGCAGGACCACCACACAGAGGCAGTGTTAACCAGGACAGGTGACCAAGGACGTCCCCTCTTGGCAGGACACAGCTGTCCCCAACCCCACTTCAGCCTGGCAGAGGGGACAAACTCCAGGGAAATCACAGGACAAGAGCAAGATGGGCTCTGATGCTAATATCAGTGGGCAGAAAGGATGTCCACCAACCAGAGGGATTCTTTTTTTACTCTTTTTCCAACAAACCAGCAGGTTTTCCCCACAGGAAACCTCCCCAGGAGGCCTCCTGCCTGAGTTGAAGGGCTCTGGAAGATGCTGTACTTTTGAAATGGTTGTGCTCAGCTCTGTTGTTATTTCACAGGTTTATCTCAGAGGAAGTGGGCTACTAGCAGAGCCCGGTGTTCTGAAACACCAGCAAAGGATTCACACACCAGGGCAGGTTTAGATTAGATAGAAGGTGAAATTTCTTTACCAAAAGGGTTGTCAAGCACTGGAACAGACTGCCATGGGAAGTGGTTTTTAAAGACCTGTAGATGTGGTGCTAGAGACAAAGCTTAGCAGTGGACTAAGCAGTGTCAGGGTAAGGGTTGGACTCAATGATTTTACAAATCTTTTTCAACATAAAAGTGTTTTTCAGCCTATGGTTCTGTGTTGTTGGCATCGACACCAGAATTCTCCCTCTGAACTCCTGGCTGGCAGAGGCCAGGGACTGCTGGGATATGGTTCAACATCTCAGGAGTGTCAGGTCAGTCTGCATGTGGTTTTATGATAAATTGATATGATAATTAAATTGATGTAAATAAACATTAATTAATATGTGAGCTTTCCTACATTAACATGTTTAATGGGTAATAATTGAATGCAAACTTAATCGCTGACCTACAAATAGACTTCAAATCACTGACCATCACCTTGAACAAACTCATGTGCACAAGAATGGCCCAAAATGGCATCCTTGGCTAGAGCTGAGCTCTTGCTTCACCTCTCTTACAAAGAACAAACACTCCTCCTGACCTCACCGTGACTGGTTGTGCAGTATTTCCTCTTCTAGGAGGGGATGAAAGACTCCAATAAACAGGAAAGTGCTCAGAAATAAAAATGAACCCACAGACTTTGGAATGTCTTCTTTTTCTTGCCCAAATTCATTCTCCCTATTCTTCAGTCTCACGTCTGACTTGGAAAACTGAAATGAGAAGCAGGAAAGCAACCTTTGGAGTGCTCACTAAAATCCCAGCAGAGAGGCTGCTGTGAGGAATGAGCACCACCAGGAAAGAAGAAGAAGAAGAAGCCAAAAAGAGGAGCAGCCTCAGGCTATCCTGGCAAATAGAGCCCAGCCTTGGTCAGCCTCATCTGTTGTCCCCTGTCACAGAGGACAGGGAACAGCACCAGCTGCATATGAAGGACATCTCACTGGCATCGTGTTTTCTAAGGATGGACACCCAAGTCTGTGCTTCCAGAAGGTTAACTCTAATGCCAAAAGTGGATGTGGGTGAAGTAAAGGAGAAATTCATCATGCTTAAGGGCAAAAATACTGCCTGCATCTGGCTAGAGGCTTCCACTGTCCTCTCCATTACACTTGTCACTGTAAGAGAACAGATGTCACTGATGGAAAGCCAGACTGGGAATGGGTTTGTCTTCTTCTGAACTGTTTGCTTTTGGCTGTGAACTGATTTAAAAATACATGTGAAGCATAAAACCTGAGAGCAAACCAACTAACAGACCCCGATATAGGTGGTATTAATGATTTCAAATGCCTCCTACATTAGTTACATTAATTCAAAGCAAATGACATCTTTTGGTTTTCCTGTTAAGATGCCAGTAAAAGTGGCAAATAGACACAAGCACCCTTGGTTGCTAACAGATAATAGCTGCTCATTTGGCACAGAAAATCACTGGTGAGTAACTGAGGTTTTATACACAGAATCACAGAATTTCTAGGTTGGAAGAGACCTTCATGATCATCGAGTCCAACCCAGCTCCAACACCTCAACTAGATTACGGCACCAAGTGCCACATCCAGTCTTTTTTTAAACACACCCAGGGATGGTGACTCCACCACCTCCCCGGACAAACCATTCCAGTACTTTACCNGAGGCACTGCCCCTTCAGCTCCTGGTACCTCTGATCCCGGAAGAGCTGCACTGAGGAGGACATCTTCCTGATGGATAAAATCAATATTGGACAAACTATGAAGGCTCCATAAAAGTCCATACCACTCCCTGGTCTTTAACAAGGGAGCATGTAACTTGATCTAAATGAGGTGACTGATTTATTTAAAATAAAACCAAAAAACCCCCCTAGATTATAAATTAGATTACGTTAAAGACTAGGAAAGTATAACCCCAAAAAGATCTTAAAAGGATCTTTTAGGATCCTTTAAGGATCTTAAGGATCCTAAAGGATCTTTTAGGATTTTAAAGGAAAAAATAGGGATCATATTTTTGTCTGAACAGAATTCTTATCAGGAGAGTCCAGACTAGGCACAAACCCAACATTTTGCTTTGTCTAATTGATTGGAAAGGTAGCAGAGTGAGGCTTGGCTCTCAGTCTGCACCATTTGTGAAGGGCTGGGCCATCTTTCTGTCCTACATTCTTCTTCTGGCCACTAAAGCTCGAATTATCTGCTCCAAATCTTATGCCTAAAAAAACCAAAAGCAGATTTCCACATTTCTTCATCTTCATTTCAGTGACAACGCTTTGGCTTGCACTATTGTCTTCGAACTTCATGTGGCATTTCAGGGAACTGAATTCCCAGAAGGAGAAAATATTTGCAAAGAATTGATGAGAACTAAAAGTATTTTTAAAAAGCACAGCAACAAAAACCCCAAACAACGTGTTCTCAGACTTTAATTCCCAGAATCCTGACTATCAAACTTGGCAAGTTTACGGTCGCACCCAGGGAGCTCAAATAAATTGCTTTAAAATATTTTACAAATGAGAAATCGATTAGAGAAATTGCTCAGGATAGTTTGAAATTTGGAGGACATGAGGGATGTCCTCCTGCTGCAAGAGAGGGAGTGGTGGGAGCATCTGAACTCACCCTGTTTGGAAAGGTCCTGTGTGTCAGCTCCTTTCCTCTTCCTTCTGGACACAGGCTGGAATTAGAGATGTATCTCCCCTTCCTTGCCTACAGCAATAAAGACAAATGCAGGTTGAATGAACCAACATTCTGCTCTGGAGCACGGCCCCACATGGTCCTGGCAGTGCAGGGAGCTGAGCTGGTGCCCCTTGAGCCACCTGCAACCCACAGTGGGTGAGACTCCACAGACCTGCAAGAAACCAAGCTGTGCAAGTGAGCACAGCCAGAGAAATACAGACCAGCAATGAGGAACACTTGGAAATGGCAAATTTATCCTGGTCTTTGTTCTTGTGAGTGAAAGCTGGTTGTGGATACCCCATCCCTGGAAGTGTCCAAAGCCAGTTGGATGGAGCTTGGACCAACCTAGGATGATGGAAGGTGTCCCTGCCCATGGCAGGGGTGGGACTGGATCGGCTTTAAGATCCCTCCCCATCTAAGCCATTTTGTGATTCCATTACTTTCTGGTTACTTATCTCCCTCAAAGAAAAAGTCTCAAGGCCTCTCACTTGGCAGGTGGCCTCCCAAGGCAAGGTAAACAGATTTGCTTCCCCCCACAAACCAGTTCCTCAAATTCAAGTGTAGAACAACTTGTCAATTTTACAGAGGCACCTCAAGAACCACAGCAAAATAGTCAGACTAATTTGGGTGGGATATAGATTATTTCATGGTAACTGGCATTCTTGATCATTAAAAATTCCCCATGAGCTATCTAACATTCTAAACCGAGTCTATTTGTTTTTAAAGTAGCCCCTGGGTGATGAGGTTTCTGTCACTGCCTAATTCATTGAGACAGGTCTTTCATGACCTCATTCCCCCGCCCTTTCTCCTCACCTATCTGCCAGACAGGAATGTGGATCCTTCCAGGATTAACACTCCATTCCACAGCAGCCCAGAATGTTCCGTGGCAATGCACAGAAGGTGGAGATAAAACACTGCCTGCCTGGCCCTGGGCTGGACAGCAGTGCTCAGCAAGGGGAACACCAACAAAGGAGGGGGCTTCTCCTGCCAGTCTCTCACCCTGTCCCTCTCCAGGCTCCCTGTGACATCTGCAGTGTGTTTTAGGGGCTCAGGCTCCCAGGGTTGCTCATCCTGGCTGCTGAATGTTTCATCCCCACCCAGGAGGAACTGAACTGAAGTCCCATCACCATCTGGAGAGTCAGGAGGAACCCACTTTCACAGGAATCCAGAGCCACCCATTTTAAACTCAATAAAAATCTCTCTTTCTCATTGGAAAGCCCTCCATCAAGAATGTCAGTGCAGTTTCTATACAACAGCCTGGTGGTTTGGGCACTGAGGATGGGGGAGCACAGCTGAGCCCACCTCTCCTGGAGTGTTCACCTACCTGAGGCAGACCTGCCTCCCACTCCAAGGTTTATTTCTGAAGCAGGTCCCAGTTTTTGACCCTCAGTTGATGACTGAAGCTCCCAAAATAAGAACCACACTCCCTCCTCCAGTCGGGGCACAGAGCAGCAGAGCATCCCCTGCTCCACACCCACAGCCCTGCCCTGGCTCCCCTGGCACTCCAACTCTGCAGTGCTGAGCAAACACTGCAGGGCTTGGCAGCTGCTCTGCCAGGGCCCCCTGCTCTGCCATGTGACACAATGGACTAAGAAACACAGTCCTAAAAATACTGCACCCCACCTCAGAGACTGTCAGTCTGCAGAGAGAAGGGACCACTCCAGGGGAGGGACAGAGGAGAAGAGAAGGGGGAAAAAAACCCTGAAGAGCTTTACAGGTCACCCAATCCCCCGTGGTGTCCGCAGAAGTACACAAGGTCTCACATCACTGAGCTTTCAACCTCTCAGCTTTTAAGTCTTTCTCTGCCCCTCTGTTT
>VXBB01001388.1:1488-55765 GCA_013399915.1 Illadopsis cleaveri
TGTGGGAGAAGTTTGAAGTTACTAGAAATGGATCAGGTTCACATTTTGTCCCCACTGTTTCCCAACTACTTCCAAACTTTTGGAATTACCCTCAAATGAGGCCTAGCAAACTACTGTGAAAACATCAATCAGAGGAACATCTTGAAAAGAGAAAACCACATCCATAAGCAGCCAAAACAATCCCATTGCTGTTCTTACCTGGTTTTCAGGTGCTCCTGCCAGAGCTCCCAACAGCCATTCCTATTCCTAAACATGAGCTATGGAAGACATTCCTGCTCTCTATGAGGGTGAGGAGGCAGTTTTGGATGTGTTCTTTGCCATGGAATTGGATGACAGAGTCTAGAGGGTCTTTGTGTCCCACCCCGTGATTCCATAGTATGATCAGCACCTATCCCAATTCCATTTCAGAAACATCCTCCCACTAACCCAGGACTTCCCTCCTCCTCTTTTTTGCTCCAGATCAGGAATATGTTGCCAAGTGCCAGAGGCATGGGATGCCTCAGCATTCCCTGGGAATGCCATTTGAGGCTGAACTTGTGGCCTCAGTGCTCCAAAATACCCCACTGGCCCCCATTCCAGTTGGGAATGTACCAAACAACAGTGTGGCGTGCTTCCTCTCCCATCCAACCACTGGGACAGCTGACATAGAATGTGACTGACCTACTGGGTCTGGAATACCTGGCTCAAAAGGCAAGTGTTGGAATATCCTCTCCTGAGAATATCCAGAACAACAGGAGTGTCCCTGGAAGCCACAGGTCAGGGGCAGAGTCAGATGAACAATCCTGAACTGGTTTTCAGGGGATGCATCCCCAGCCTATGGCTGCAACAGCTCCAAAGCTGTTCCTTCCCCTTGGGACAGTCAGGGAAAACATCCCCATTATGGATTTCTGACAGGAAAAACCTCACAGCTATAGGATATCTCCTCCCAAATCCAGGCCAGCATGCCAACAGGATCTAAGGAATAAACAACAGGAAAGACCATCTCAGGGTGCACACCATGAGCTGGGCACCACATTCCTCACTGGAACTGGGCTGTTCCCACATGTCTGTGACAGTCAGGAGCATCCCCATTTCCTCACTCTTCCATTCAGGAGAAAGACAACAGCACCGTTAAACACCCAGTGTGCAATCCCAAAAACCCAGGGAAAACCACCTTGGTCTGGGGGAAAATGTAATGCCCAATTTTGGAAAAAAACAAATAGCAGGACTGGAAACATTTCCAAGCATGGAGCCTCCCAGCTCTGGAAATGCAGCTGCCAGGCTTCTTCCCATGGAGACCCCAAACTTGCCCCTGACTGGGCTCAGGGAGAAATTCCCATCCATTTCACTAACCTGGCACTGAGCAAATTCCATGGACAGCCCATGAGGGTGTCTGTGACCATGGCAGGGTGTTGAACAGGATGATCTGTAAGGTCCTTTTCCAACACAGATTTCAGGAGTTTCAGGTGGATCTGAGCCACTTCTCAGCTCACAACTCCTTCCCAAGCCTCATCCTCTGGGCTGTCTTTCCCAGACCTTGCTGGGAAGGGAAGCAGTAGCTCCTCTCCCCAAACACACCCACTGCCAATTGCTGTGTCCTGCCCAAAACCACCGAGTGACACGAGAGGTTGATCCATTGTCTTGGCTGTTTTCCATAAGCCAGCACTTCAGGGACTCCAGAGTTGGACAATCAGGATCAATCCCAGGTTCCAGGTACTGGGACAAAGCAGCTGCTGTGCTGGAAGGGGCAATTCCAGAGGCTCCTCTTCCCTTGGCTGGGAATTCAGTGCTGGAAAGGACCCAGCAGTGATCACGGATTTATCTGCTCCTATGAATTAATCCCCAACACTCACTGCCGAGTGCTGCTGGAGCATCTCTCCACAGGAAAAAGCTGTGCCCAGTTCAGAGGGTCTTTAGTGAAGTTCCTGCCCAGTTTCCCAGGATGGATGGGAATCTCCTGCTGGCAGGCTGGATCTCAGGAGAACTTCAGTAATTTGCTGAAAGCTTCAGAAACAAGGACTTATTTCCAAGTCTAAGGAAGCTCAAATCCAGCTCCAGGCTTCCTAATAAAGTTCTGCAAAAATGTGTCTGTGTGTAGGAATCTTCTTTTAACCCAATTTCAGGGAAGAGTTGCCTGAGATTTCAGTAAACACTTAAACCAGCCTGTGATATATCAGACAAAAAACTATTTAATAGCTCCTTTTTCCCAGCTGCATGGCCCAGACCCAACACTTTGGCTCATGTGGGAAATGGACAGGAAATGCAGAAACAAGTTCAATCCCATGTTCAAGCAATTCCCAAGGACATGATGACCTTCCCAATGAAGTCCTGGCTTGGAACAATGCTATCCTGCCTGTGGCAATGATCTGGATGAATGCAGGTGCTCCAAGCTGGGAGTGACAGTTCCTGCACCACTTCCTGTCCCTCACCAAAGCCCCAGGAACTGGGATCAGGGGGCGTTGGGGTATCTGCAGGCCCACTTGTGGCCACAGATGCCTGGATGTGAACGGTGGCCCTTTTCCAAAGGAAAAAGTACTCAGGCCCCCAGTGTCTTGAGGTCAGGTCAGAGGTGGCATCTGGGGGTCCAAGGGCAGCCAGAGTCTGAGTTGCTGGCAGCTTTGGTCTGGGAGAAATCCTGTGATATTTATGATTTTAGCAGGCAGCAGCCACTTTTGGCCACAGGTGCCTGGATGTGAACGGTGGCCATTTTCCATGGGACTCAAAACTCATCCCCCCAGTTTCTCCAGGTTAGGTCAGAGACAATAGACATGCTACTTTTAAATTAAATCAAATGTTTTAGCAGACCAATATTACATCCTCTATGTATTGCTATATTTGCTCCTTTTATTTCCATGAGGCACTGTGCCTAATGGAAATGTGAGATGATTTAAAGAAAGAAGTGTAAAAGTGAGATGATTTAAAGAAAATTCCTCTTGCCTCCTTTGAAGTTACTAAAAAGGGTATTATGTGAGTAAAACTTCTACTATTATTTACATATTAATTTTTGACTTATAAATATTAATGTGTCTTTTTTCTATCCAGTTCATCTGATCAGTAATAGAACTGATCCTTCTCTTACCTACTATTCTGAAAGACCCCTTCTGATCTTTGTGGATATCAAACAGAATCATTCTGTTAGCCTGGGAAACCTTTGGAATGTTGATGCTACCTTGGAAAAAGAATCTCTGTCTCTGCAGAAATGACAGCACAACTTTTGAGACAACAGGAAGCCCATGCGTCAGAAAATATTTAAGCTTTTTCTTAAAATAACTGAACTGAAGTAATGAAGTACTAGAGTACCTTTCAGTTCAGTTTCAGTGCTCAGTGACATGCCATGACAGTTTTATTTCACTTCTCTGGGTTGCTGGGCAAGGAAAAAGCCTTTTGCAGATCTTTTGAATGATCAAAAAACCTGCTCTTGCCCAGAGAAGCCCTTCCACCTGGGCAAAGGCATGGCAGAAGAGAGTTTGTCTTAAATACCTACTAGGGCTGCAGAGATAGGGAAATCTGCTGAGCATAGCATGGAAAAATGCCACAGGTGAGGAGTGACAAGAGGTACAGACAGCAAAAATGAAAGAACTGCTAGGCTTCACAGGTAGGAATGTGGAAGTTGCATGAAAAGCAGATGAATTCCACAGATAATTGAAGGAGATTGCTGGGGATTTTCTGGAGAGTAGAGGCCAGCATCATTTCTGTAACTGCACCACAAAAGACAGGGAGAATCTAGGTAATGGCATCAGAAATGCCAAATCTGGGTATAGATGCAGCAAAACTGGGACCAAGAAAAGAAACAAGAGAAGGAAAAGACTGGATAGGAGAAAGGGAAATATGCCAGCAGGAAGAAGAGGACAGGAAATGGGAAAGGGGATAATAAGGTATGAAAATCATGTTGCCTTGGAGTGCTTGCTGGGAAGCATTCTGTTCCAACACCTCAGCCTAAATAAGGACCATCAAACCAAACCTGTTGTTCTGGCCATGCCACACAGCCTAAACCAGCTCCCGTGGTTAGGAGACAGGAGGAAGGGAATACTTTGCCTGGCAAGCAAGGGAGCACCCCATCAGACAGGTCAAGCACCTGAATGTTGTGACAGCAATGGTGCTACCCACTGCCTCATAAGAGCCTGCTGAGTGTTTTGTGAGTCCCCACATTCCCAGTGAGCTGAACACTATTGTGGCAATTACTCCAATATCACTGAATCCAACACAATACAGAAACCAGCTCAAATATTCTGCTTTTGTCCAGTGCCCGAGTTACCAGATGAACAGAGGGCTTTATTAACCAAAATGAAACAAGGCAAAACTACTGAGGACAGCAGCATGCACTCATGCAACAGATTAAAACTCAAAACACCCTTCAGGACAATAAATGTTGGGGTTTGGTGTCTTTGAACCAGTACATCTCAGCTTAGATTTGCAAGCACAGACCCATACGAAAAACCCCAAAATCACACAACCAAGTCTTTGTGCCATATACTAAGTGTTTTATTATACATTTGATCTAGAGTTTGGAATTTCCTCACTGCCAGTAGAGGAGAGTTACACCATCACTGGCTGCCAAGAGCATATCATTTATAGAGAGACCTTGATAACTAACACACTTGGAACCAGGATGAGGACTACTCCAGGTCCTTACATCATGATTTACAAGGCAGTCTAAAACTGCATTTTAGATAATCTTTAATCTGAATTAGTTCTCAGTAACATTTTGCCTCAATGGACAAACCACATGACTAATTCAATATGTTATATTCATCACAGCACTGAGTTTAACTATTGGCTCAATTTAGAGTTCCACCATCCACTTAAACCTGACATATGGTTCCTGGCTGTATATAAATGCCAATTTTAGCCATTTCTGACTTGGATTTTAGTAAGAACATCATTTGCCTCTCACTCTCAGAAGCAGAAAGAACTGCCAGCAGCTGGCTGTGCATATTCATAGTTATTTCACATTTTCCTCTATTTCTGAACATCCTGTTTTACGGAGCTTGTGTAAATACATGGGTGAGCATCTGCACCACAGGCTGGTGGAACTGTTAGTAACTAATAGGGGAAAACATCCTTCCATCTGAAAGATGCTGTTCCCACATTTTGCTCAGAAAGGATCACTTTCCATCACACAGATGTTTTTGGCCTAAAGCCTCTTTTCAAGCCACATACAATGCAGCAATACAAGCAATAGAGCCCTGTAATGCAAACAAATAGGGTTAAAGAAAAGGGGCCTTACAGAGGAGAATTCAAACCACTGAGTATGCCCAGAGCTTGCTCATCCCACTATTTTAGGCTGCCAAAGCAATGACATGCAAACAGGCCCTGACATAGGGAAATGTGAGAAAAACTGGAATAACATAGTTAAAACAAACCCCTAAATTAATGGAGAAATATAAAGAACTACTCTCAAAAAGAGTTTATCTCTAAATTAATCTAAGAGTCTCTCTATCTTCAGAGACTCTTCATTTTTCTTTATTCTTTAAATGAATCAATTAATAAAAACATTAATCAAATTAACAAAGGCAACATAATATTATTATTCCATGTTTCATGGGACAAGACTGTTTTCTGACACTGCTTAGTTGAAGTGGAATGGTCATTGTATTGAAAATTCTCCAAAGAGCCTTTGCCATTAGAAAAGAAGGCAAGTTTGTCACGTGCCCTTTCCCTGCACTTCTTTTCCAAGCCAAAGAAAAGCCACACAAACAGTCTAACAAGCCATCCTGCAGGCTCAGTCCTCTCAGACACTGCAGAATCAGCTTCATCTATTTAAACACAATTTTTGAAACAACACTGAACTAGAAAGGAGCTAAGGTACACCATTCTCACCGTGTTTGAGGAGCAGAAGTCCTTCTGCATACACTGCAAACCAGACATTTATGAGCCAGCATCAGGCACTGGAAACAATATTCTAACATGGCAAGAAACCATCAGGATTTCTCCCAGTGAGTACTGCAGGGGTTTGGAACATCAGTCTGGAAACACTGCATGCAGAATTCTTGACTTAAATGAGTCCTGCTGCAGCCCCACTCAGCTTTTTTTGTAAAGGCTTTGTGCAACAGCTACTACTGAAAAAAAACAAAACAACTAACCAAAAAAAACAAAAGACAGAACTATTTTCTCCAAATCCCCAGATATTTTTCTTAGGTCCAGGAAATGCAAACAAACCCAGAGATTCTGAGATCCCTTCTGCATGTTGGAAACATTGCAGGTATCTGATAATCCTCAGTTTAGTCATCAAGAGTAGCCCTTAGGCAAACTTCACAGAGCTTCAGGGCTATTTTTAAAAAGCAGAGTACTCCTGAAACAGGAAACTGCTCTGTACTAGTTGCCAAGAGTGTTATTGAGGAAAAAAAGCAGTTAAGTCCTAGAAATGTAATGAGAAGGATTACTGCTACATGAAGCCACTCTCATGAAAAAAATTATATCTGGAAAAGAATTCAAGTCCCATTAGAAACCAATGGAAGTAAGTTTCAAAGTGATGGCAAAGTAATTTTCTTTCAAATTACTTAGCTAATTTAAATGTATGAAACCATTAGATTAACAAAACACATTTTTAAGTTACAGTGCTTTCTTTAAAGAAACTTTGAAATCTCACTGGATTGAAACATGGTCTAAAGTTTAATTAGTTTTAATTGTCACACTAAAAAGCAAACCTTTATCTTAAGGTTTTTTAAAACATGTTAGGGCCCATCCTCCCATTTCATTTCCTTCATTATCACACCAAGACCACGTGATTGAATGAAAAATGAGCTACTGCACACTAAAATTTAAGTCTCAATCTCCCATAAAACCAGCATGGAGAAAACAGGACTGAGAACAACTCTGAGAGCAGAATAAGAAGAGACAACTAAACTTACGTGTATGAAAGCATCAGAAAATAACTGAATTTGGAGTTTTTTCTGTCAAATATAACTAGCATCTTACCAACTACTTATGTTTTTTTTAAAAGTATTTCAGGTGACTCTATGTGAAAACCAATCATTCAAAGATTTATGCTCACATGCACAACCATTAAAGCAGCATGAGGGTCACCCATGAAAATCAATATAAAAATAAGAGTTTAGCATAAACTTTTTTTCTACTTATGCACACTGTAAAGCAGTAGGAGACAGGGAACTTTTAATAACTCTTTACAATTGCTCAATACAGGTTCTCCTATAAAGGTAAATTAAGTGATCCCAGCAGTGTAATTCCTGTCAATGGCACCATAAATAACAGCACTGAAGTTAATGAATCTCACCAGTTTAAGGAAGATTTCCACACTCACCTGACTGTGCCCTCACTCTTTCAGTCTGATTAAACTCCACTGACATGGCAGCTAATGAGCTGCACAGAGTTCTGTGTGCACCTGTAGCCCCTTCTGAGATTATTTGGGATAAAGGAAGTCGTTCATGTCACAAGGAATTTCTTGGGTGCCCACAGTTTCCAAGTCAGTCTGGCCCAAGCACTTCTTCAGTTCCTAATTACAGCTTTTCTAACCACACCTTTGGCAATATCTGAAAATGTGGGAATATGATCCAAGCTACCTGTTCTGTCTACCTGTGTTAGCATTAATTGATTTAGGGCTTTCTATACAGGAATCAAAATTACCTGAATCAGGCCATAGTTTGCAGTTCAGCCTTGTTCTGATTCAACATTAATTTCAAAGCCCAGAACTCCAATAGAAAATAGGCTTAGAACACCTCATGACTCTCATTTGAATTAATAGCCTAGTCATGATTCACTTTCTTTCCTGTTTGCTGGACTTGATCTGCAGCCTGAGCAGTATTACAGTTGCTTAATTAATATAGTAGCAAGGAAAACACAAATACTGTTAAATCTTAAGTAGAAAAATGAGGCTGTAATGCTATTGTCAGAAGGCAAGCTTGGTTTATGCCCCTTGGTTCAGTGAACTTAGGAAAACTTAGGCTGACTCAATTGTACTTCTTAGAGCACTAGCAATAATCCAGACAGGCATCACTGTGCACAAGAATATCCAAAAAACCTTCCTGACAGTGAATTTCTCTTGGAGCACATTACAAACCTGTTAGGTATTTAACATTTCTGTTCATGCAAAAAACCCAATGCACTTCAACAGCTTCAACATCCAGCTTTTTAGAGAGTTTGATTATTGTTGTTCACAATTCCAATTTTCCAGGTTCCTTAGGTCAAATGTGAACTTTGCCTGGTGAACAGAGGCTGTTACACCAGAGGGAGGTTGGTGCACATCCTCCTCCCCATCTGAGGAAACTCTTACAAATCCTGTTATGTCCATTTCACAAATATCCTGATGCAGCAAGCCAGGTTCCTAATCCAGATAAAATGGTCATTGGAGAAAAAGTCCCCACTAAACCCAGTAAAATAATCCATGCAATGACACTGGATTTACCCCTCAGCATGACATGCTCCTCTCTGTAACCAGATTTACAGATTAGCACCACAGAAACTTTAAAGTGTTCCTGCTGCCCATCAGTACATAGTACATCCTGTATTATTTTACACACACTCAGTTTGGTTCACGTGAAAAGGTCTGCTACAACATCTGATTGATAAACTTCATGCACATGAACTTTCTTTTGGAAAGCTGGTATTAGAAATGCTTGGAAAACTTTCAGCAAGAAAAAATTTCAGCAGAAAATATTTTGGGGGCAAGGGGCGAAACACAGGAAAAATGCACAGTTTTTTTTTCATACTTTTAATACAGCTACTGTCAAAAAAGGTCTTCCTTGCGTATGAGGAGAATTTTTGTTCCTGTATACATGTGAGGGTATAGATTGTGGCTTCTCCTCTCCTCTGTTTAAAAATGTCTCCCTAACTCTGCATCAACCTTTGACCCATGCTCACTCCTGCCTCCACGGTGTTGATTTAATTGTGTGGAAAGTCACTTTACAAAGCAGACAACTGAAATACTTGAGTTGAATGTATAAAAAGAACAGCTCAGGGTACAAAAGAGGAGCTCAGTGGATAAATCATCTTCCCAGAATGTAAGAGAAATGCCAATCAGGATTTACATCGAAACATTCCCTTCCATTGTGCACCATTTATCAAGCAGTGATTGATATATTTTCCCTCCAAGAAATCTTCTGTTTTATAGCTTTTTTTGTTAAAAACTGGAGGTAAACTCAGCAAAGGGTTAGGGGGGATGGTGCCCATGGGAAAACTGCTGTCTAAGAAACAGTATAACAATAGGGAAATAAATATTTTTCTAAAAGGTCACAAGACAGGAATGTAAATTTTCACCTGTGCCTAACTAGCAAAAAGAAAAAAAAATCATAGGTCATATTTAAGTTGTTTTGATAACTTCTTTAGATTCTTCTACCATGAAGACAGGGTGGATGGTATAGACTTTTGACTCATTTGCCTAGGAACAATGGCCATTTCTTTTTATGCACTGAGTCATCTAGAATAAAATAGAGCCACACAAAGCAAGACTATCATTCCCTGGAATTCTTTGAGAATAATGTTGAAAGAACATCAACAAGAGATCTGCAAAAAAAGGAGCAATCTCTATTTGAGCTAAAAAAAAAAAAAAGTCAAAATATGAAAAGTTGGCAGTTTTCCCAAATGGAAGCTAAATCTTCTGAACTGGTGTCGGTTGGTATTTCTGCATTTCTAAAAGAATAAACACTAAAACCTCTGAAGTTACATCCTAATTCCACAACACTGATTTGATGATCAATGTTTAATGTCAAAAGCTCAAGAGAAAAGCTGAGAAACTTCCTGCAGAACATATGATGCAAAGCAACAACATAAATGACACATTAAAGCAACAACAAAAGTGTTTGCTGTTCCTTATGGAGAAAACAATGGAAATGCAACATGGACAGAAAACTGAGCAAACTGATTTTACAATGTTTGATTCAGCAGCAATGCTTCATCCTTTTCTTATTAATTCCACACTCACTGGAGGCCGAAGGAAGAAAAAAATCTGTATCTTTAGAAAGAAAATAATGTTGGTAGAGTAGTTTTTTGCTCTTTCATCCATTTCAAACCAGAGAAGCTGTTTCCTCATACCTTCTTTCCCCTGTCAGCTTCCCCACAGCAGGAAATGATTAGTAGCCTGCCAATTATTTACCTCATGCTAACTTAAGAAAATCTTCAGGACTCTCAATAAGACACTGAATGTATCTTAAGAGGTGAAGTAATGAAGTAAAAATAAGTCAGTTCTATATTTAGAGCATTTCTGAGACAGAATTGTAGCAAACAAGCATTGGAAAGGAGGGGGAAAAAAATCCCCCCAAAAATCCCCCAAACCCTGTTCCAAATAAATCATCAAATAAAACTGGTTAGTTCTAAATGTATGCATGCAAAGGCAAAAAAAAAAAGGAATAAAAATGCAGACTTTAAATATAAGAACAAATACAACATGGCATCTCTGATCAATAACAATCCCTAAATGCCAAGACAGCCACAGGGGAGTCAAGGTAAGTTGGAACAGTGACAGGCTGGTTGTAAGGTCCTTAACATGGAATGGGCTGCAACCAATGGACCTCATACACTAAAACAATGGAGGAAAACACATAATCATGCTGTAAATATGATTTTTAAAGGAAAATGTCCTATCCTTCCATCTCTTCAGGGTCCTACAAGCAGCACTAGGAATCTGATTTATTAGTTTTTCCTTATTTTTGCCACTTTGCTCTCCTTTAAGTGTCTGCAGTCTTACGTTGGTTAGCGGTAACATATTCCTGGACTCTTACCTATATTTAATATCAAAGATAGTTCCAATAAAACAGAAATATATTGATTTGTATTGCTATATTTCCTGTTTCAGTTCAAAAAAATTACAAGATTCATTCCTGTGAATTGTACTAGATTTGATAAACATGGAGAGGGAATTTCTCTATTTCTTCGCACAACTATCACTTGCTAGAAGCAGTGATTTCATTTAACCCATGTATCTTAATCCTGGCCCAGGGAGAGGATTTCTAAGGTGACATCTATACCCAGTTTAATTTTAATAGTTTAACCTGAGAAGTCACTAAAAATGCCAGTCAGAGTAGTGCTAGTCAGAACAGGATTACATGTGCCATAAATAAATTGAGTGCCTACATACCTCAATGTGGTGTCAAACACACCCACTCCTTGTGTCTTGCTGTTCCACATTTTCTAGAGCTTCCATGAGCAGCACCATGAACATCTCTCCCCACCTGCAATTCAGGAAATGACCTGATGCTTCAGGTACCACTGCAGCTGCCTCCTTTCTTTGCCTGGTATAAAGAGCACCAGGGCTGGGGAGCAACACTGAGCTTCATTTCCTCATAGGAGTATTTTCTTCTGAGGTCAACTCAACTGTTCCTCCTAGACTGGTCTGTTTGACTCCTAAAATCATTGCCACCATGAACTGGGACAGTATTTGGGATCAATACTTTCCAGTCTGACTCTCAGCAACAAACTGCTGTACTAGCAGAGATTCATGGTGCTCCTGATCCATGTTTGGATCGTTAACTGTGGGAGGAAAATTCACACATCATCTAAAAACATCCAAATGCCACTTCTTATGAATTTCCTTATGAATTGTTGCATGATTCAAGGGGAGGATATGGGGGAAATATAGTTTCCATTGCTGTTCAGGGAGATTCTTGCCATTAATTTCAGGGTAGGAGAGAAGACATAGTCCTTCATAGATGTTGTTTACCTTCCTTGAAGTATGCATTTGTGAACCTTTTCAAGTCTATATTTAAGCCCCCTTTCTCTTCCAGGCCTTTATCTGGCTATTTTAGATGAAGTAGCTACTTTAGAAACTCAAACAAATATTAGGTTTTTTTCAATATATAGACACTACTTATCTAGTTGGTACTGTTACATCTGAATTTACACTCAAAACCACTTCAAGACATATTCCCAAATGTAAGAAAACAGAGTGCAGCTTTTTCCAGTTTAAAACAACAAATCAGTTAACATCTAAAGAAAATACTAAATATCCTGTTCCTGAAGCATAATCAAATTCAACAAACCAGTAGTATTCAATGGAACAGCTGATCTACATGATCACATTGGAAAGCATCTCTGTATCTCCAGCTGAGCTCCAAGCCTGCATGACACTGTCAGGTCCTCAGGCTTCTCCCAGGCAAGGTTCAGACCATATTCACACATTAAGGGATGCCATTCCAGCATGGAAACAAATACCAGTCACAATCTGTGGGATTATCCTCAAATCACATGGTTCTTTCTTATCATAAGTCGCACACAATTTTGCCTTCTAAGTAATATATGTAAAGAAATAATTTTTTCAAAAGTCTTAATGGGTACATAAATGAACATAGCAAGTATTGTGAATACAACAGAAATAGACCCTTGAGAGCTTTTCTTTTAAAAACTGGTACCAGAACTGTTCTAAACAGCTATAATGTGCTGTTCAGTTCATGTCCCTCTCTTTTGCCAGAGGGAGGGTGAGAAAAGCAAGGGAGATCATGTTTACCAAGTTCTGCCTTTCAACAGGAAAATCATGATGACTGATATTATGAGCTAATCACACAATTGGACTGATTAATTCACATTTCAATGCCTAATGCAAACATATGTTCAGGATAAGAATGAATAACCACCGTATGAAAATTAGTCAATTATTTATAGACAGACTAAAAGGGGTTTAGGTCTACTGCTATGCATATTAAATATCTGATGAAAGAAATCTTAGGGGGTAGTTTTCCTAGTTGTACATAAAAGCCTAAATATTCAAATAGTCTCACCTGTAAATGCCTGCTTGATCAGACTGTGTCAGCTTCTCATTTGTAGTGAATGACCCAAATGCATGGCCTGAGCATAACTCTGAAGGCTTAAACTGCACAGAATATAACTATTTAAAGATAAACATTTTATTTCATACTTAAAAATTTAGCAGAAGTTGGAGCGTTAAATGAATGTAAATACTCTTCTTTCTACAATGTAACTTTCTTTGAAAATGGATAGATACAAGAAAGGAAATTAATTTTTTTTTTAATATCTTGTACTTTTACCTCTAAACAGGAAAACTCCTTTTAGAAGAAGACTGGGCTTGAAAACACTGCTGGAACAATTACCAATAGTCTCCCAAAAATGAATCAGACTGTAGGGTATGAGGTGTAATTATGGTCCCTAAATACTCAGATATTACCATCAAATACACTAATGATAATTATTGCCAACATTTTCAATGGAAATCTGAAAGAAAACTAAATATAAATATTAAAAGTATATTTTTTCTAATAGGAACAAAATCTGTATAGGAGTAACACAAAACCAAAGAGGCTGTATGTGGTGACCATGCATGAACAGTTATCTCTCCCTTTGGCAGACACTGAAAAGAAATCAGCCTTGTCAGTGCCTAAAAGACCAAGGAAGGGCTGCCAAGGGCCATGTGTAAGCTGCAATAATTTAGGCTGCTTATGTGTGTTCAGTAACTCACAGATGAGGCTGGAACACAAACACACTGATTTGGCATTTTGGAACATACAGGGAGTAAATGTCACTGGCAATTGCAAAACTAAGTTAAAACAGATTGGGATACTTAACCTCTTTCTTTAGGCTTGCATCAGCTGCTTACACCAGCTCTGTGGGAGCAAAAGCCATCATGGTACAGAACTTCCAAATTCATCCATGGGCCTTTACTTCTAGCCCACATAAGGGTTTCCGGTGATATGTTGTCACAGGGAAGAGAGGGAGGCTCCTACATCCATATAAATTTTTCCCCTCTGCTCTGACTTTGATATTTAAATGTCACATGGCTTTGATTGAAAGACATGAACTTCACAACTCACCTTAAAGGAACATTAATTTCCAAGCTCGTTTGTGACCAATATATTCTGCCATTGTTGGTCTCAAACCAAAGAGCCAAATTTCTGAATTGTGTCATTGAAATGTGATTATAGAGGGGCAGTTTTGTGCTGTTCTGTGAGACCTAGAAGAGAAGTGCAAAATAAAACACCACAGAACCAGGAGCATCCTGTGACAGTTTAATGGAACACAGGCAACCAAAACCTATGTGTGGTATATTTTAAATTGCTGCTTCTAGGAGAGCATTACAGACCATCAATTAATAAGCAGTTTAGCTCCTTGGCATAACCCAAAATGACATTCGAGAGTGTATTTACTAGGGTCAAGTCTCTCTTGTATACTGAATTTACATAAGCAAGTGATGGAAAGGAATGCAATTTTGTCCACTCCATGCCAGCCATTTCTGTATTTGACTGTAGAAAAGCTACAATTGCAAGCAAAAAACCCCAAACAAATAAACAATTTAAAAAACCCCACAAACCCCCCCCCCAAAACATAGTTGTAAACAAAGAAACTAAATAAGGAAAGGTTAGATATCAAATACAAAAAAAGGAGGAAATTCATTGAGGAGTATCAGGTCTCCCAAGCACAGGGGAATTGTTTGAAATAGACTCATGAATACATTCTCTTAATACCTGAGAATTTTATCCAAGTGCATCTCTACACTGTTAAGTTTCACAAACTCATCACTCCTTCAGAAATACACTAGAATCACACAGCATATCGTCAGTACTATCTTTAGCACTTTTTCTCCTTAAAAAAATACATTTAGAACCATGAGGTTAAATAAACATCTTTAAAAAAAACAAACCAGCCAACAGGTATCAGGTTCATGCAGACAACACCTTAGTGTTAAGCTCCCACAGACCTAAGCTAAGAGTGACATCCAGTGGAAATACAGTCTACATCCTCTTGATGGCTGTAGCTCACATTAAACCTATCATATCACATCTCTGTTATGAATATTCAGAAAGATATGTCTGTCTTGCATTATACATGTCACTAGGGAGGCAAAGGTGTGCAAGAATGAAAAGTAGTTTTGGATTTCCACAGAGATGAAAGTTGTGCCACACCTTGATTCCTTTGGTCAAAGAGACAAAGTTCTTAAGCAATGTTCACCAAAAAAAATCCTCTGCCTTAGAGTTCACTGTTAAACCAGGGAGATTTTGCACAAAAAACCCCCCATGTCTCTGATGCTATATCTGCACAGGTATTTATTGTCATTGATAACTAAACTATCTTTGGTAATGCTCTATCCAACTTCTTAATGGCAATTAATATTATGAGGTAAGAGAGATACTGATGGAAGCTGCTATGTTTTGATCAAACAGAGCTGAACTGGGAACAAGCTGAGTAAGGGCTGACAAACTGATTTTTTTTTTTTTTTTTTTAAACAAGATGGGAAAAAATCCCTTGTATGTGATTTCCCTTGTAAGCCTCTTCCCCCCAGTTTGTGTCTTTGGATACATACCCTTGTGGAAGGAAAAAAAAAAAGCCAAGGAGTTATATTTCACAGAGTTGCAGATACTTTCCTCTCTGGGAGATGCGAATATTTAAGCAAAGGGAGATGTGCTCCATGTCACCAGAAACCTTTTCCCTACTTTCTTTCACACACAGGAAGGGAGATCAGCCATCCATGATGCTGTTCTCCCCCACCTTCTCAGGTGCTCCCAACAGTTCCAACACACTGGCACTCAGTCCATTATTCTCTGACCAGACTGGGAAGAAAGCTTCCCAGTACTCTGGCTCCATTTTCAATATCTGTTTCCCACGTTGCTTGATCTTAGATTAACACATCTTGAGAGGAAGGACTGGGGCTAAACAGGGCTTTTGCTTCCCGTGACCTGCCTGCAGCTAATGGCTGTTACCATACCAGTCATCACTTCTGCAAACTCATATTTAAATCAAAGTCTCACAGAAATCTGATAGGCCCTGGAGAGTCTCCCTGGCCCTGTCAATAAAGGCACTCAGTTGTTAACAGGCACTGATAGAAGACAAAATAGGCAAATTACCACATGGTGATTGTATGAATTTCTGTGCTCCTGAAAGAATGTTCACTTCTGATCCCAGTTGCAGAGTGAATCCATACTAATTATAACTAGACATGGTTCTGCACCTAGGCAACTTGAAATCCACAATCAGAAGCTCTTCTTCAGCTGCTCACTACGTCTATCCCGCATACAATATTGCCTGTGCAAGAAGAAATGGCAGTATTCAACTCCAAGGTTTCATAATAACCACTTGCAGGGTATGGCAGAAATATTCTCCCATTGGGGTATTAATCTTTACAATATTCCAAAGCACATCTTCAAATGCTTTTCCCAATATATTCCCTGGCTTCCAAATCAAATAAGCATTAATAAAGAAAAGATAACACTTCTATTTCTAGCATTTTGCACTCGATTGCATATATAAAAAGATACTGAAGTAATTAGTGTTGAATATTTTTCTAAATTCTTAGACAAATAAAGCAAGAACACCTCAGTTTAAGGAAGACATCCTGCCAGTGCTTAGCGTTCTGTTCACAGAGTTTAGTTAGAGCTTAAGTGTACTGGCTTAGTGTACTCTTTATTCAATTAAATTCTCTTTTCATAACAATAATTATGTATAGTACCAGGTACCATAGCATAAGTGTGTGTGTGAGTGATGTTGATTATTCAGAGGAAATCACCCTACACAATACTGTTCCCATCAATTATTTTCATTCAAAGTGTCCTTAAGAATAGTAGGAGTAAAGCAAGCTTAACCAGATGATCATTGGCACTATCCAAGAGCAGAATTTCACTCCACAAAATTTGGTTCTATAGCCAAAAAGGACCAGCCTCACCAAGACACAACAGATGAGGTGCTCATCTGCAGACACAGAATCTCCTGTCTAATCAGTAAGTGCACTTTGTGCAAAATTAGGAATTACTTAAGGGGCAACCAGCTGTGGGAGTATGTGTCATAACCAAGCAATATTGCAAAGCACAGGAAACAGAGTAAAAACAGAGCACTGAAATATTTATTTGCCTATAACAAATAGAAAGCATGTACATCTTCTAATAATTGTATTGTAGATGGAGCTGGTTAAACCACAAATATGACTGGAAGTGTGAAATATCAGTAAGATCTTTCAGAGACAGAAATGGTGGCTATAATTAAGAATGATAATAAGTCTCAGAACATTTTGATGGGAAAGATGGAAGACAACTTAGATAAAAACAGAAAGGCATGCCCTGATGCACACTATAAGTTAAATTTTTCTCAGTAGGGGAGAAAAAAGCAATTCTTGATTACTGAATCCTTTGGAAGCAAACTGTCACTTTTTTCCCATCCATTTATACCTCAGTCCTGCAGCTGGAGCTGCATGAAGAGGCATTTACTTTCTTTGTACTACACTTACATTTTGGTGAGAGACTTCAGTGGAAAATACACCAACCCTTATTTCTAGTACAGCTCAAGAAGTATTCTAAGGATGGAAGTATAATCTTCTTTCTGATAGAATTTGTCAAAAGCCTGCTGTTGTCTCACTATAATTGAAAGCAGCCTGGAAAGTGAAAAAATAGGCCTACTTCTGAAACCAGAAATAGTTACAGAAAAGCAAAAAGGGACCATGGACCTAGTACTGAACATTGAACACACGTTAAGGTGCAGCCCTGATCATTTTTGTGTGGCTACCTAAGTAGCTACAACATGGCAAGTACAGCTTAAGAATCATAATAACAAATTGAAAACAAAGGGCAGCTCTTTCATTGCTTTAAAGCAACATAAATCCATTTAAATCAATAAAGAGCTGTGAAGGCTGCATCAGTTGAAAAGCAAATTTGACATATTTAAACTGGCTGTTTACATGTCACCATAACTACACTGGGAAAAAAATCACACAAACAGGGTGCTGATGTCACCCAAGCCACATCAGAATAAACAATGGCCCAAACAATGAGCCCCGGACTGAATCAACAGCCATCCTAAGAAGTCAGTTGTGAATCAAACTGAGGAACAGAGCACCAAGACATTAGGAATTACTTGCATCACAGGCAGAATGGAGCAAGGACTAGAGTCTCAAGACTAAACAGAACAAGCAGGAATGAAAAAGGCTAAGGCAAGTTTCTGGTTCTCAAATATCCCTAAACAGAAGAATTAAAAGGCTCCCTCAGGTTCAAAGTCTGCAACGGGGAAAGGAGGAAAGATCAATGTTGGCTGTACCAAACCTCATCAGCCCGGGCTGAGCTTTTATATACTCAGTTTGTCAGTGGACACTGACAAATAATTGAAAGAGTAACTATATGGGACAGAGGACAGCAAGTTAGAAGTAAAGAAAGGGGTTTATACCAGATTTAAAGAATCAGATTTTTAAAAACGACAGGAATTTAATTTCACTTAGCAAAGTGCATCACCTAGGGACAAACCAAAAGAAGGAACTATATATTAAATGAGACAACTGTACTGCAAAGTTGGTGAAAAGAACAAATGAGACTCCCTGAAGCCACTTCCAAGAAATTACGAGCACACACTGACAATATAAAAAGGAAAAATGGGTACAAACATTCATTGTCCACAGAGAAAAACATCAAAAAATACAATGTAACTGTCAAGACAGATTTAGGTTATTGCTAAAAGAAATTCTGGGAAGTACAATCTGTGTATCCTTACTCATCCGTCTGAAGCTTTGAGGGTCAAGCAATCACTGAGATCAGAGCTCTAGCATTTCACAGAACCTCATGTAGACACAAATCTGAACAGGGATCCTATAACTACTCACCCCAAAATCAAGGAGAACTTTTAAAGTATCTATCCTTTCTCCCAATTATTTTCTCTGTATCAATGAATGTGGCCTGAAATACTGTGAATAGCACTACGCAGAAATTAATATTTTACTTGTCAAAACAGCTTCAGAGGGAATGCAAGTCAGACTTGCTTTTTCATAGCAAGAACTCCACTGGAACTATAATTAAATATAGAAGAGGGAAGATAAATCCGCCACTGGCACCAGGCAAAATTCAAAAAACCATCACAAAAATAACAACAAAATATAAAAGAGGACAGGAGTCTTCTAACAATGGAACAAGCTTTAAATGGACTGGGAAATATGTTCAATTTGCTGTAAATTATAGCCCTGATGGAACACTGCACATTAAGCAACAACATTGAGTGGCTGCTGTAAGAGGCATAAATCATCCAGAAGTGCCCTGTCCTACAGCACTGCCAATCAAAGTGAGTGTCTCTGAGGCTCTCTGGAAAATACCATTACAGGAACACTCACTGCAGATTGCTTCTGCTGAAACAAAAGCAAAGTCACTCCAACAGCAATAACAGCCTTGATCTGCTGCATTAGCCTTACTATTAACAGTGCAGGTTAAGGAATTCTATGAAGACCATGAGGCTGTCACAAAGTTTGGGGACATTAGGGTGGGGTTTTTTCAGGTTTTTTGTTTGGGTTTTTTTTCTGATTGCGTTGTTTATTTGTGGGGTTTTTTACGTTTGTTTGTGTGTGGATTTTTGGTGGGTGTCTTTTTGTTTGTTTGTTTTTGGATTTTTGGTGGGTGTCTGTTTGTGTGTCTTTGGTTTGTTTGTTTTTTGGTGGTGGTGATGATTGGCTTTGTAGGCTCAGTTTTTTAAAAAATTTTCTTTGGTTGCTTTTTTTGTGGGTTTTTTTGCTGGGTTTTTTTAATATATGTACTGCAGCAGCATCTAAAAGCATCATGAGAACTTAGAGTTCCATTGGACTAGCAAAGCAAAACATTCAAATAGAAATAGTTCCCTGCACAGTTGATTTAAAAAGGGGGTTGGGAAGCAGCTCCTTTGAAAAACGTCATAAAAGCAGTTCCAAAAAAATAGTCATAATTCATCTTCAAAATATTTCAGATCTTCATTTAAAAGTTGTGGAATTCACTTTTGGCCTAGACTTCTTCAGCAAAACATTCCAAGTATGCAGGAAATATTTGTTTTTAAAAAGAAGTTCTGTACTTACTACTCAAAAATACAGTATATCATTAAATACAAGATATAATTAGAGAATGGAACAAACACTGTGAGGCAGACAAAATTTGCTAACATAACTACTGAAGTTTGGTACTTAATCTTTTGAGGGATCTGTATTTTAATATTTGCCTTGTTGCAGCCTAGTTTTCCCTTAAACTGCTGGGCTCTCAGAGACCAGCTATTTCTCACCTAAAACCAAGTTCCTCTTAGAGCAAGCTAACTAACCACATATAATAATAATTTGTACAACAGGATAAAACACATGAGCAGAACAGATGCTGAACATCAAATGATGATCCAAAACTTTGAGCATGAGGACTGTAGAGAAAGCAACCAAAAGTCTGAATGTTAATGACTCTTCTCTGAGAAGCTTTTGAGAAATCTACATGGTAAGGAATTGAAATGCTCTGTATGGTATTTTACCACTGAAATGTCCTAAATTTTTAGAAGGTTTGTGCTGCAATCAAAGGTTTTGTGATTCAAAAAATCCAAGGCCAAAAGTTCCAAAGACTTAACAGTCTGCACAATTTTATCTTCTGACTGTATTAACACAGTGCTCTGAATATAGAACAAAACCACATAATACTGAAGAATATTGATAGAGAGATTTAATTCCTTGTATTCAGTCTATTAACTCAGCCATTATCCACAGTGAGAATATACACTATGTTGTTTCAGAAAATGGCAAAAATGTATTCCATTAATCTGTAAGTGGGAATAATTATCTTATCTCAGAGAGAATTTAAACGATTTTAATTTATTCCAAACTGTGCCAGAGGCCAGCTGCACAAAAACTTACATAAAAGTGCCAGCTCACCACTGATATTTATTTCTTACAAACCTTCTATCAGGGCCTTGAGTGCACCAACAGCTTTTAAATGCCCAAACAGTCTGACCTGAAGCTGCAGCCCCAGGACTGCTGCCAGAGGGCCCAGAGACCTGGATGTGGGACTGCACTGGGGACAACAA
Organism: Illadopsis cleaveri; assembly: GCA_013399915.1. Lineage (NCBI taxonomy): Eukaryota > Metazoa > Chordata > Aves > Passeriformes > Timaliidae > Illadopsis > Illadopsis cleaveri. The sequence continues at coordinate 22,129 of VXBB01001388.1, forward strand.
GGGCACTGTCTTGCCTGGGCCCTGGTCACTCTTGGCTCCTGGACCATCCTCCCTCATGGGACAGCCCACACCTCTCTGCTGCCAGGTTCTCCAAAACATAACTTATCTCCCCAGGAAGGGTAAAGGCAAGGAAGCACTACCCATCTCTTTGATCTCAGTGGCCAAGATGTCAGTTAAAAGCTGTTAAAAGGGTTGCATCTTTCACAGCTGCAGCAACTTCCTTTCCTTACAATTAAAAATTTGGCTGCCTTTTCACTCCAATTTACTCCCCAGTTCATCTCACCCCCCATTTTAGAACATTAAAGACAACAAATTGGAAAGAACTGGAATAAAGGCAGAGGGTGCAGTCAGTGGCCAAGGCCTGCCAGAGGTCAGGCAGCCATTGCTCAAAGACAGAACTGCTGCCCACTCCAGCAGTGAGGAGGCATCATCTAAAGAGCCTTTGATCACACCCACCATGGCTGCACCACAGCACAAATTAACTAAGAGTAAAACATCTGGGAAAGAAGTCGATGCTTCAATGATTCCATGACAAATGATAAGACCAAAACCCCAAATTATTAGTCGATTTTGGCCCAAGTGTCAGGCAGAATGTTCTTTACATCACAACAAGGACTTCCAGCATTTTCTTCAGACTGAAACTCTTAGAAATGTTAATATATTGCTGTGTTATCCTGTGAACATGCCACTGAAAATGTTTCATTTTACAGACCCATTCATATGTAACTCTAGAGTACAAAGCAGCTAAGTAGGCAGAATTGAAGTGTTTTAATAAACAAAATTAGGAGACAAATGAGAAAAAATTCAGTAAAGGATTAAACTCATCCTTAAAAAAGGAAGGTGAGATTAAAGCACTACCAGTATATAGCGACCTAATTTCTATCTCCTTTTTTATCTCATTCAACACCTAAACCACTTCATAACATTTGCTTAACAGCATCTTATTGTTATGCAAATTACCACCAGATTGTGTTCCTGAATGAAAGCATTTGGTTTGGTTTGTTTTTATTTTTTTTTTTTTTTATTATCGCCAAGCATATTCAGTATGCTGAAAAGTGATACACAGAATGAGTCTCCAGTGACCCCAGAATGTCTGTTCCTCTGCCATTGTACTCTCCCAGTCATTTGACTACCACGGTAATTCAGAAGGTTTATACAATTAAAATACTAATTGGTTTTCTGCTAGCTATTTTACTTCAAACCAAACCAAAACAAAACCGAAAAAAAAAACCACCAAAAAAGAAAACCACCAAAAATCAAGCTAATAAAAGCAGAAAGCAGCTACAGTTTGGGATGCTTTTACTGTGCAGCCATTGCAGAGCACATACTGCTCTCCAGGATAGTGATGATGGAATGTTAAGGGTTGGAAGGGACCTTCTAGATCATTTAGACCCAACCCCTCTGCCATGGGCAGGGACACCTCCCTGATGACAATGAGAAACAGGGAGCTTAAAACATTATCTTTCATTCCAGCACAGAATGCTGGAACTTGGTAATTAGTGAATAAGGACTTTATCTTTCAATTAATTTTTTCCCCTCCATTTATCACTCAGGAAATAATTTGGTCTTCTCTGATGTAGCCACAGTGGAAATGACAAAGTGACAGAAACATAACTTTTCTGCAGAGTTAAGGAGAGAGGGGAAAGAACAGGCTATCAGAAAGGAAGCCTACTTTTGGAAATCCGTATCTGCTATTCTCGAGAGTACTTTCACCAGACAGCAAGTAATTTTATTTATTTTTGTTGCTTTGTCTGCAAGTTTCTTCCACTTCTAATTTCCCCTTTCAGATGCAATTTTAAAAAGTTCAGTATTCAACAGACAGCAAACTAATTGCTTGATAATGACCTTTTAAATGCCCAGATTAGCTTTAATGGCTTTAAATGGAATTTTAATGAGTTTTTCTGAACATAACTAATTATTCGCTATTTATACACACAGACATGAACAGAGTATTTTTGATTAAATGAAACTTTACCGTAACTGTTATTCCGAGCTGCATTCTTTGCACAGAGCTGTACCATAGGAGAAGCATACATATGAATATATTCACATAAACTTGTGTTCTGGCTTGATAAGCCTGTCTAGAGCCATGGTTTGAAACAGGGGATCCATATTCAAGTCCATGCCCTGCATGCCTTCAGGTAATGCAGGTTAAACTGCCCTGAATCAAAAAGAACAGAGATTTAAATCTAGACCTCCCACATTTTGTGCTAGTGCTCTGTGCATGATACACATATTGATGACAGTCACACACATAATTCCCAAAATCAAAAGCTGAAATTCTGACTTGGACAACCCAGTTGCAGGAGAATGGCCAAAACATTTCATACTATTCTGGCATAAAAGGGGGAAACAACTTGAAACATCAAGAGTTTCCTAAAAATAAGTGTAGAAAGCATAGATTTGCACTACAGTTTGAATTAGATTTGCATTACATTTGCATAGTGCTTTACTGTGAAAGCCAAACATTTTGTCTTCCTGAAGGAAAGAGGTAAGGAAGCCAAACTCCTAATTTATTTAACCTATTAGTCAGTTGACAAGGTGAAGACAGGTTTGTTTTGCTTTTGATGTAGTTTTTGTGTTTTAAAATACAAGCAATGTTTCTTTTACAACTCCTAATGCCAATATATGCATCTCCTAGGGTACAAGACTGAGGGAAGACAATACTACCTATAAAATTTACAAAGGATAGAGAGGAGAAGGAGAAGAGACCGTTGAAAGTTGTCTTACAGATCTGGGATGGAGTTGAACAACAGTTAAGATCTTGAAAAATTGGCTTCCTTCAAGGTCCATAAAACCAACGCTGACATGTGCTATGACATGGCATAAACTTGGACATAACTACTTGTACCCTCGAGTTTGTACTTGAGCATTTATACATCTTCCAAACTGCACTGTCAAACAAACTTCATCCATCTCCATTTCAGCTACTCTAAAACCACATTTCAAAGTGTTTTAAATAGGTTGCACAAAACTGTCTTTAACTGTGAGCATGTCACTCAGCTACATTTACTATTAGGATATAATACAAAACCTAAATACAGATAATCATTGAGTTCTGCTCACTTGCTCTTAATTTGGATTAATTCACTCTTATTTTGCATTTCTCATTAAAAACGTATATCTTGTGTTATATGATATCTGCCACCTGAGATGTTCATATACAAACACAAAAAGATCTGAAATTTACTTAAAATATCTATAAGAAAGTGGGTTTTTCCCATTTGTTTCCCACATGATAAAATAAAGGTACTTACATGCCAAAAAAAGCCACATTAAGGAAAATTAGTAATAAGTAAAAAGCTAAGTTACGTCCTTATCCAAAAGATGGACACAACAAGCTAAAAAAATATTTTTTAGAAGTGGGTTATCTTAGAGGTTTTCAGGAAGTAGATAGCAACTTCAGGAATCCAGGGCCAGTAAAACACAGAGTATCTCCAACTAAAAGAGCATTCAGCTTTACCTTTCTGGCAGACATCAACTTCCTTGTATTTTCTGACAACAAAGAAGCCAGAAATGGCATTCAGCCACTGTCCTTCATATCCTCACCTCTTCAGAGCTCTCTGTTGTAATTATTTACAAAAAATATTTGGGGGGTGGAGGGGGGAGATTTAATCATATTGAGATAAAAAGTATGATATCCTGAGTCAGATATACCATGATGTCTCACACTCTGCTAAACCCATTGGCCAAGTTCCCTAATAAACTAGTGTATTGGGTCTGACGGAGGTAAAATAGCTTTTACATGCTAATCTTTCTCCATTGTAAAGCCTCTTGCCACAACAGAAAAACATCATTAAACCAAAAGGAAATCAGTCCCCCCAAGACTGGGAAACTGAGGACACTAAAATAGAGTTTTCATGAGTTAGTACACTGGCACAGCAGAACCCAAATATTGTAAGGTCATGGAGCAGGTACTCCTGGGAATTATGCTGAGGCACATGGGAAATAAGGAAGTGACTGATGACAGTCAATATGGCCACACCAATGGCAAGAAAACTAAAAAAAAAAAAAATCTCATACCTTTAGGTAGCTAGCAGGAAAACAAAGCAATTTTAAGAGTCAACTTAAATAGGTTCTTTATGGTAAGTCAGCAGAACTCCTCCAAGTAGCAGTACATGCTTTTACGTTGCTGTGTCATACTTCTCAGATGTCAAAGATAACTTTACCCTCAAAAGTTCAGTGAACAATTGTGTGTACAGATTTTTTTTTTTCTTTAAATAATTAGCAGGCTGTAAAGCAATATTGCCTTTGCCTGACTGACAAGTTCATGATCGGCACTTCTCACACATCAAGACAGGCTAAAGAGAACTGAAACTAGCAAAGGACTTGAAATACCCATCACCATCATTAAGGGTTTTGTTCCCAAATAAGTATAGATATTCAAGTTTCGAGGAGTTTGCACAGAATGATGCATTTGTCATTTAAGCACACCATAATCCTCTTGTGAGTGATGTTGCGTGACACAAAGCAACATGACACATCTAAATGATAAACTCCCAGCTCTTCACTGAACTAGTTCACAGTTATTGGCACCTTGGTTGGCTGCAATCATTTCATATTTCCATGAGAAAAGGAAGCAGAAAATTGGTGTGGCAGAAATAGAGAAAATGTCCATGTGTATTCTGTGCTTCCAAGAAGAAAAGGAAATGTCAGCTGACCATTGGGAGTACAACCAAACTGCTATTTCACCCTCATCTCCTATGGGGCCCAATGGGATTCATCCCAGGGTACTGAAAGAGCTGGCTGATGTTATTGCAGCTCCTCTCTTCATGTTTCTGAAAAGTCTTGGTAGTCCAGAGAGGTTTCAGCTGACTGAAAAGTGGCAAAAGTTCAAGAAGGGTGAGAAGGAAGACCCTGGTAATTACAGGTTTGTCAGTCTCACTTCAGTGGCTGGTAAAATTAGGTAGAAGGTTATTCAGTCAATCTTGGGATCTTACTCATCCGATTCCAGTATCTCATAGTTGGGATGCATCCCATGTTTGATCAGCAAGTTTGAAGAACCTGTTCAATAAAAATATATGAAGCAATCTGTTCCTGATTCAAGGTTTCTTCCGAATTATCAAAATTCACAGCTGTGCACAGTCACTCAGAAATTATCAGACTCTAATGCCATTAACCTCAAATTCTACCTGCTGTAGACAGTTTCAGTTTATAAAATATAACCTTTGAATAGGTTTGTCCCCCCATTCCATTAAACAAAAAAAGAAAAACATTTTCTACAATCATAATACAAAGAAAGCATATTTAAAGACAAACTTCCCACAGAATACAGCTGGTGAGCAGAGAAGAATACAGCTAGCCTAAACCTAGGATAACCTACGTCCTCACTTACATTTAACCTGTATTTTCATTATAACTGATATATCCTGATATCTCTAGGCTTCAGCTAGGCTGATTATAGTGCTGAAACATTCAGAGTGTATTTTTTTATTTGGAAGTAGAAAGGCAAAACACAATTTAAGAAAAAGAAGTTACTATTATTCATAGAAAAGCCTAGCAGTCACCTATGAAATATAAAGCTCAACCTTGATTTCTCCTCAGAATGAGGGAGCTCAAATCCATGTCTTCCATTTTCCCAAAGAATGTATTAAGAAGCAAGCTGGAAACCATTCTACAACACTCAGCAGAAGCTGCATTATTGCAAGGAAAATAATTCAAGGCTTCTTGGGCCCAGTAGAAGGATCACATATGACAGAGTAACTCAGCATCTCCTTAATGATTCTTACATTTGTTATTGATGACAGAAATTTTACTGGAAGCCAAAACAAAAACTCTAGGTATTCTTCATCTGAGACAGATGCCCTATTGAATGGAACATAGAAATATCACATATTTTCTTGATGGCAGAACTACAATTACATATGCCTTGAGACCTGCTTTCCACATATTTACTCAAAAGAATAACAAATCCATTCGTTTCTAGCGCTCAATTTGTCAAAGTTGAGAATGCTTTAATCATATTGGGGAATTTTCAGCTACAAAACCAAGCCAAAATTGGACTTCACATGCCAACAGAAAGCACGTGCAAGCATTTTCAAAACTGCAATTCAGATATGTGCCTTTGACAAAAATTATGCCTTTAAACACTTGATCTTTTGGGAGTATCAATAAAATTCAGGCTTTTACTCTAAGATACTGAAAATGCAAAAGCAGAAAACAGCCATAAAAGGACAAAAAAAGCATAAAATCCAAGATGTTTAAATATGCTACATTCTTCCACCATAATCTCCTGACAGTGGGTTGCTGTTTTTAAGGGATTAAAGGTGACATAAGGCCTGCAACGTTTAGCAGAAGCAAAGACAGGATGCCAGGAAATGTTACATTTCTGCCTCCTGTAGTCTTACTTTCAATACACAATGTTACAAGGAAACAGGTACGACATTTTTTCATGTTTTTACCCATTAAAAACAATCCTCCACTGTAAACTTACCAGATAGAAAGGTGGTACCAAACTGAAATCCTCATGTAGATGCTGAAATGTTTCATTTCTCCCTTCCTAATACAGTTCCAGGTAGGAAATAATTCCACAGTACTTGTTATCATCTCCTGGATAATGCTGTTCTTTCTCTGTTTTTATGGTGGAAAGTATTTTAAGGCTAACTTTTGGGAACAGACAAATTAACCTCACACCTGACAACAGCACTACATGAAGTGGAGACTGATCTGTTTCCTCTACCCTTCACAGTTGGCAGCTCCAACAAATTATAACCTTGTTTGTGAAACACCTAGCAGAGAATTTTACGCCTTGCAAAAATAGCAGCATTTGACATGAGACCATGAACAGACCTCCTAGAGAGGCAATGTGACAGGAAGTTAATTTAAAAACTTCCCCAATTAAGTGTTCTTATCGCAGGTAATTAGATAACTGCCTGAGTAGTAAACATGTCCAAGAGAGTAATCAAACAATTAAGAGTAACAAGGAGACAAATCCTGTCCCTGTTAAATGGAAAGTTAATTTAAAATCAGCTGCTCTATCAGCAAAACCTGTTTCAAAATGGTGTGTTGATACTATTAAATGAAAGACAAATATTTGGCATTAAATATGCTCAAACTGCTCACACTGCACAGTAACATTCTTAATAAATAACTGAATAGACCTGAGTCAAGCTCAGTCTGGTGCCTCTGAGAAACTAGAGCCTCATTACCAATATAATTATCTAAAACTAATTAGTAGTTGGTGATTGTAGCCTGCTGGCACTAGGAAGCTGATTAACATTCCTCAGAAACAAACAGGGCAGGGTTGGGGGAGAAGAGGGATATTTCCCTTTTGCTTCAGACTCAAAGAGCAGAAAAGGAATTAAATATTTAATACCTTTGCACATTGCAGCTCCATTTCTTTCATTAATCTGTGTAATGGGCTGGTATTTTATGTGCTTGAGGCATTTTCATTGCTTGACATATGTTGAATTCGGAATTTCTCACATGGTTGGATGACAGAAAGAGAAATCTTAAAGTGCAATTAAATATTTTATTACCATTGTTTAATTTAATAAATACTGGATTAACTTGTCAAAGCAGATTTCACTGGCATACTAGAACAGCATTTTCATTTTTCTTTATGAATATAATCTATGCCTAAATACTGGGATAAGTATAATTACTTTAAATAGTACTGGATGCATTCAGGGGAGAGAGATGAACCAATTACTGAGTATTCCACAGAAAACAGTCCTTTTCATTTCCCTAGTAATTTGCTGTGTGACCCTTTTCCTCCTTTTTTAACAGAAGAATGAGTCCATTTAAAAATCCTAAACTGAAGTTTAGGTAAAACTTAAATTCCGTACCAGAGAAAAGCCCTGCAGTGTGTCGTAAGTCCAAGTGCCTAATTTAGAGGACAAAGGAAGAGCCAGATCTGCAAGTAAACTTTCAACAACTGAGATATCTGTGTTGGAAAATTTTCTCTCTGCTACTATCCAGCCACCTTGTAAACCTGTGTCGTTAAAAATAGCTCATGCCCAATGTAAACCCCCCTAACACAGTAAAAGCTCAGATGAGCAAGGGGTGAAGTTTCACTTGTGTCTCTGCTGGTTTCTGAATGGTGAGATACACACACCTGTACATATATATGAATATGCACAGACACAGATGGAGAGAAGACAGACCTGCTGACTGCTGAAAACAAAGCAGGGTTATTTTTCTATCCTTGTTTTGGTTAATATTCTGAAGCACTACAATGAGAGCTGAGACAAGTCAGTGCACTACTGACCTCCAGTGAACCAGGTGCTCAGCACCATGACCAAAATCCTCAAGGCCACTTCTTTATTTTCAATATCTTCTTTTGTCTGGGTGGGAGATTATCCCCTCTAACTTAATGAACTGGCAGAAAACTAACATTCATGCACCCCCCTAAGTACACAAAAATACACTACATTAGCATTATAAACCACACTGATTTTTGACAGAAAAAGAAAAGTTATTTAAAGCAACAAGTAATATGACACAAAGGAAAAGCAGGATGCTGTACCTAAAAGTCTTTATTTCTGTCATACCCTAAATACAAGTACTAGACATTTTGTTTAAAGTAATTTATTCATCAGATTAATTACTATGCTTTTATAATGTGTGCCACATTCAAAATGTGCCTTGGCACAAAAAAAACACAACTAGCACAAAATGCTTCTACAAAGTTGTGAGCAGTACCAGCAAGACTAAGCTGAACAAATTGAAAATGTTGAAGTTTCTGAAGCTTTGGATTTTAATGCAGGTGATCATGAGGCTGTATTAATAATGCTCAGCCTCAGAAGAAATGTTCACTATTCATAAATAGCAACTGAAACAAGTTACAGATTAGGTATTTCTGATTAGAGTAATAGTTTATTACAAGATTGGTACCTTTTATATAAATACATGTCTGAATGCTGAAGAATTGCAGTTTGAGTGCCTGCATTCCATAATTCTAACCTGGCTTAGGAGGACATCATGTGGTAGAATAATATATGAACAGACACTGCAACTGTCCCACAAAAAAACTCTCCTTCTACAGCTGCTGCCCCTTGCAGCCAAAAATATTCAATAGTGTCGAGAGACTCGGTGAATGTAGAAGCAGTGTCCAAAATCAGATATTAGGATAAAAGAGATGATTATTAAGATGATCTGCAATTCTGATACAAAGGTATGGGTGAATGACTGGACTCAGAGGAGGTTTCCTCAGTTACCAAGCCCTAAGAAGCTACTTAAAAATTTTGGAAGCACACAGCCCCCTTACAGTATTAAATTTCCCCCTTCTATGCTCTTGGATCAAAGTGCCTTTGGCACAGCCCTTCCAAAAGCAGGAATTGTGCAAATGTGACCTGAAAGCATCAATAAGGAACTCCAAGGAATATATGAAAAAGCCCCATCCTACTTCATCAGTAAAATCTCTTATGAACAACTCCATGATTACTAGCACTTGAAGCAAAAAATAGTGTTCTAGAGAGTTATTTCTGGAATTTGTGTTGCATATATCTAAAAATCCATTTGATTTCCCTTGCCAGAGGCTGATATTATATTCCTAGAATATCAGATGAAGATGGAATCTACTTACACAATAATTTTAAAATTTAAAAATAATCTGCTTTAGTTATAGCACCAGTCATAAATTATGGAATCAATTCAGAATGTCATGGTATCAGTCCAGGAAATAAGAACTGAAAGGAAAAAGAACAATTTAATAGCATGGCTAATGGTGGACATAGTTAGAAATTCACCACTGAAGACAAGAGAAGTTGTCTTCAATGAGGAAAAAAAAAATCTGGAAAAGAAAATTTTAAGGAGATTTTCGTCATTCCTGTTTCTGACAGAAGACACAGGCTTGGGTCATGCTATTTCCTTTCATAAAAGCCCTGAGATGAGCTCAGCTGGTCAGAACATGGTGCTAATAACACAAAGATTGTGGGCTCGATCCTTGTATGGGCCATCCACCTAAGACTTGGACCCGATGATCCTTCTTGGGTCCCTTCCAACTCAGAATATTCTGTGATCAGAGAAGCATTCTTAAAGTATTTTCTCCACTGATTTAAAAAAACTATCACAGAGACAGTAACACTAGTTTTCAATGCATTCTAAACTTAAATCCTTCCTATGGATGATAAGAATTCTGTAATGCTGACTTTAAACACACAACTGAGATGTTCTGAAATATTTCTATTTACAAAGCTTTTGTAATCAGTCTCAGTCTGTTCATACTCAGATAATCCAGGCATTTCTTCCATTACTACAGTATCATTCAGCAACCCTGGATCTTCCACCCTATTCTTACATTCTTCTTTCTTCTGTAATATAAACTGACAAAGTAAGTCTGTGCATTCCCATAACTCAGTGAGCAATCCTAGACTTATTTGAAACAAACCTCCCCAGAAGAGTTCTGACAACACAAGAAACTGCACGACTAAATTTGCAAGCTGGGTGACACTTCCAAGCACAGATCAGTTAGCCATGAAGGCTGAGCAAAATAATTGTGTTTCTAATCAGTGGTATCCCAGAGCAGCATTATGGCAGGAGGAACTGGAGAGAAACACCTACACACCATGCTTTCATGTTTATATCTTGGGGGAAAAAAAAGCTTACTTATCAGCAGTGAGGAGAGCTGAGGCCTTTCAAGTTCATCAACGGCATTTTTAAAACAATGTAGGATATCTCAGAGCAGGTGAGGTGCATGACAAAGCAGTTTCAAGACTAAGTTTGGATGTTTTTAAAGAGACTTTATAAGATGTGATGAATGCTGCAGCAGAGAGGTGGATTCTGTGATTCAATGAGTCACTTCCAGTCTCACATTCCTGTTCTGCAGGCGGAGATTGGGAAAGTATAGGGAAAATAACAGTAGCAACTTACAGCAAGACCACAGCTGTTCACTGCCTTGGTCAGAATCAAACTGAAGTACAAAATAAAAGAAACCTGCTTTTCAGGTTATCCTGACAGAGAAAAAGGGAAAACTGCATAGTTAAAATCACACCATATAAAATGGGACGTAGGATCACCAAGTCTGCTGGTGGCTATATTACGTAAAATTCATTACTGAATAAAAAAAATAAAATTGTCTTTATCTACTCTCATCAAACCTGCTGTGAAGTCAACAGTATAAAGTGATTCTTCTGTCATTCTTGCTTACTTCCTGGGTTAACTGCTTTTGCTTTTTCCTAGGCATCAATAGGTAGAATACTTTTAAGAAAGGAAAAAAACCAGTATCAATGAAAGCACACTGGTGTTGCAGAGGGGCTTCTATTTAAACAACAGATTCCTCCACATCTATTGAAGTGAAGCAACAGAAGGATTACAGAGACTGTGCCACCAGAGCATTATTTTATCTCAGTGAAAGGGGAAAGGGAAAAAGACGAGTATTTACAAGTGAACATAGTGTTCTTGGAACCCTGAAGGAACACTTCCCAAGGTCTATCTAACAAATATTCCCTGTGAGGGACAGAAATCTCTGCATGCCAGTGAGGGAGCTTGCACAATGGGATTTCAGTCTCACCTGCCCCCATCAGTCCTGTCTGGTACAGCCAGTAGGATAAAATGCAAAAAGGAGGAATGCAAATTGCTTCAGTCTCAGTGCTCAGACAACAAGGAAAAAGTTCTTATCAGCCAGTATCCAAAATAACCCAAGGTCAGGTTTCTGGGAACCCGGCTGCAGAGGGCACGCACTTAAGCGTACAACCCTTTGCCATTCTCATATCTCCTGGTTCCCTCCAGGCTCCTGATTTACATCTCCCACCTGCTGGGTAATCATACACTCCCCAGCAGTAAGATTTGTCTCATGGATTCCTGTTTTCAACATCGAGATTGTTGAAGTTCCAAACCTCAGGTGGCTGTTCCAGTTGCCTGGGACAGGATTGTGCAGTCTTGCTTGAGGTGTTTTGAAAGGATTTTGCATCTCATCCTTCCAGCAGTCGGGTGAAAAATCTCTTGAGAATCTGGGATGACATCTATTTGGGGTTTTACACTTAGTCAAAAAGATATTTATCCAACAGATGGAAACATGACAAACTAGTCTCTAAAGTAAGCATGTCTTCTGAAAATCTCATGCTTGAGTCAATATCCGTAGCTGGCAGGAGACTGTTACAATTTTAAAAGTGTCACTGCACACAACTGAGAAAATGTCAGAATCAATCTTCCCCCTTCTTTATATAAAAAAAAAATCTGTTGATAACCTAGGAAACGTGTGAGTAATCTAAGTAATTGAGAAAAAACCCAATACATTAGAGGAGCCATTTATACATAAGATGAGTCAAAAATACATTTGTTTTATGTGCTGTAATAAATTAATCCAAGATCTGAAAAAATCTTCAATAGGCCCTGATGTACAATTAAAATCTTTTTCCACCTTAGAAAGGTTGGCTAAAAGGATGACAAAAAAAAAATCACAGCCGTGCTTAGTAGTTTTATGCAGCAGTTCACTTCTTGAAGACATGAATATATTTGAGGAAAGGAAATTGCTTGTGAGTCTATTTTATTGAGCTGTAGAGGCAAAAGAATTATCTGTTTAAGTTGCTTTTATCTAAGTGGGAATTGTCAATGGCAGCACAGAAAACTTCAGCAGGAAACAAACTGAATCCTGGGCCTAATCTAAACAACACATTTAACACTGGTCAGCTTTGATATTTACTTCCAGACCTGAACTTTGCAGACAGAGTATTTACCCAACTAGTAAGAGGTGGTACAGCTGTGTTTGTATTAGCAGGCACAAGTATTACCTTGATTTCCTTTACTTCCATCACATATTGTGCCATCGGAGTTACGGAGAACTGAAAACATTTGGGCACGTAGACATAATAAACCCTTTCCTAGTAAAAAACTAGTGACCCTAACATTTTGATTGCACAACTATCACAAGCCACAGGAAAAAGAAGATGTGACATTTCATCTTGAAGAGCCCTTTGTCAACAATTATTCGTTGAGGCAAAGTTCAGGAAAAATTGCTTTCTACTTCCTCACTGATAACATTTATGAATATTATCAATAAGATCTTAAGAGTATCTTTAAAGCTTTTGTTCTGCTTCAAGGGACTTCACAGATTATCTGTACATAAAATACTAAGCAAATCAGAAAGAATAATCTGCATGAATTACCAGAAATTACTTGTCTTTACTCTTTGCACTTGTTTGGTTGGTTGGTTGGGGGGTTTTTTGGGTTGGTTTGTTTGTTTGTTTTGGTTTTGTTTTGTTTTGGGGGAGTTTTAAATTTATTTATAAATGTACTGATACCTTCTACAATAGAAATTAATGAAAATGTTCTTGTCAAGACTTCATAAGCACGACCATGCTCTTGGAAATCAATTATTTCTGTAAAACCTAATTTTTTGTAAAATAACTTTCACTCTGGTGCAAGACCTTCAATTTGACAGATGTCAAATATCAACTTAAAGGGAAAAAACCTAACTAAATAGTCAGATCACAACCCTCTGAAACTCAAGATGTTACATCCAAGCACTTACAGTTTTTTCCCAGGAAAGTCTCTCTGAGTTCTACAGGTCCTCTTGGTGAATAATTTTTGTAAAGTTGAGTAATTTTGGGATCAGACTTCAGTACATAATTTTACACTTTCTTCCTTGCTGCTTTCTCAAAAAAGAGGTGCTTTTAACCTGCATAGTGCACTTACTCATTGCTCATAAATTGGCACATCACAGAGAATTGTTATTCTTCACCATTTGTATCCAAAATTTGAAAGGTATCTCTAATTCCCCATCAGACACACTGAGGAGTTCTCATGTACTTCAGCAGAACTAATTCACCATCTTTACAGGGCTGCTGATAGATGTTTCAGCCTTAAAAGTGTATTGACAGCCACCATTTTTCAAAAGACTTCAGAAGAAAGACACTTCCAAGCTTCATTTCAATCAATAATAATGACCAAAGATTACACTGGCAAAAATGCTGTGTAGTTATTTGTTCTCCTAGGTCTCAAATCAGCTGGCATTAAAATTCCTGACCCTCTCTGTTGCAGGTATCTTGTGAAAGGCTGGAGGAGAGAAATAGAGTTTTGGTATTTTTCAGTGCCTTTTTTTTTTTAACCACAGTTGCTCAGCACTGAATACATACGAAGATGCAGAAACATCCAGAAAATCTTGTTGAAGAGAATACAAAAACCTGTAGGGAATTAATTAATTCTTACATGTGTCATTGCCTTTCTCAAAAAAAAAAAAAAAAAAGCCAAACCCTGACGGACCGAGTAGCATTTACTATTCAAGCAATGGCTAGAATTACTCAGGCCCTAAATACAATTAAAAAGTAGATGTTTACAATAAGGTCAAACCTTGAATGCTCAGGGGTCAGAGAGTTTATGAATGTGGTACACTACACTATATTCTTTTTTCCCAAATAAGATGCTGCGGATGCTCACAGACACCCAGCAGAATTTAAAAGTACCTCCAAGTCAAAGAAAACAAAGGCTGCTCACCACATGATCTTAAAATCAGCAGTATGAGGAAAGGATTTCCCAGCTCCAGGGCTTCTGATTTCTGAGAAACATATTGGTTCTCTTAGCCAACTTTCTCAATGTTACGGCTCCTAACCCCATGCTAACTCTGCTGCCAGCCTTTTATAATCTGCAATCACTGTTTGCCAAAACCTGCTTTACACTGTACTCTGGCAAAACTCCCACTGACCACCACACATGCTGATGTAGTGCTGAAGGAAGTATCACATGTGGAACAATATAAAGTGGTTCAGAGAGAGGGAGAGAAAGTTTGGGTTAAAAGAATGCTTATTTTACACATATTTTTTTAAAAGATAGCTTTTCAGTTATGGATTGACTTCCTTTACAAAAGGCCAACAATATTCATGTGTAAAGCTACATAAATGCTGCAGCTCTGGTGCAAAGGCTTGTAAAAGCCTTTGTACAAATTTCTACATGGCTCATTACCTCTGCTCACCTGACCACTTACCTGTTTTAAGTAAAGTCTATGTAAAAAGTGCCATGGCCTCTAGCTTTGTGTTCTCACCTTGGTGGTACATACTGGTGTTACTGGTTTCCGCTGGGAGCCACACCAAACACAAGTGCAATACAGTGTTTGCAGACAGTTGTTTAAACAGAGTTTGAATACTAAGATGTAGGGTTGAATTCCATCCTGCTTTGTAGTCCATTTTTAGACTACCTCATGAAAATGAATGCATTCATTGCTCAAAGCAAGTCCTGCTTCATCTGAATGAGGCAGCAGAATCAGCCTCCTCATCTCATCTTTCCTCACGGGCTTCCGTGCTACAACTCCTGTAAACAATCACAGTCTCAGTAGACAAGCCTTGGCAAGAAATCCATAATTCTACTACTTTCACAACTGTTTGAATTATATAACCTTCTTCAGTTCCACCATTATTACAGGACTATCATATTTCTCTGTATTCACTGCTGCATTATTTTACAGTACTGACTCAGAAGAATAAAGGTAGCGACAGTATTGTCTGCAACTAATGCTATGGAATTAAGTGGTGTACTGGATTTCATGCAAGGCCTTCAATTTATCAGTTTTCATTTTATGAAGAACAAAAATATTTGAAATCAGAGAAAAAACTCTCTTAGTTGCAGCTTTAGAAAAAGGTAAATAGTGAAGGCTTTGAAATAGTAAAATCACACATATGGAAGACACCTTTCTGTCCATGTACCCTCTATATTAGTTCTGAAACAGAATGCCATCACTTACCAGGTGAGTCCTTTGTTATTAACCAGACAAGTAGCTTTCCTTGTGAACACCTTTATATTCTACCATGTTTCCCTCTCTTACCCTAGCACAGAGAATACATACTGGAATTTTTTTTTTAAGCATCAGTGAATATAGAGAGAATTTATTTTCAAAGGGCAGAAGGTATTAATTCCCTACAGTCTTGCAGAATTTGTTTACTTTTCAAACCATCCAGCCAATGGAGGCATCTTTATGAATTTATAAGTTCACACCAGGAATATGCTTTTGAAGGGAGTCTCCTGTTTATTGCCTCTCACTTTACTTTGTTTCACCCAGCCCAGATCAGAGAGTACAGCCAAAAGACACAAAGCTGAAAGATGCACTCTATAGACTCTGCAGAGCATCTCCTGTGCCCCAGCTATTACTGGACTTTCAGTTCACTGGAGCAAACTGGAGCTAGTTCAAAGCACGTTCCCTCCTTTCCACCCACTCACATGCAGTGTGGACATCAAGTTCTTGGCACCAAAGGCAAACTGGCTCTAACTGCACAGCACCACTTGCAAATGTAGACATGGACAATATTAGCTCAAGGTGGTGGGCAGGCTGGAGCCAAATTTTGCACGGCAGGATGTATTTCCTTTTTGCATCTCAGCTTTCCTCTTAATAAAACTTCCTTTGATTAAATCATTTTAAAAATAGATCATTTTGTTTCCCTGGCAGGAATGGAGCAAGCTAGATTCATCTATGTCAGGAAGTTCAGGATGGAAAATCAAGGTTGTAGCAACCACAGCACGTTATCTGCCTGCACAAAAACAAATGTACTGAATGTGTGGGCTACATAGTTCCTTTTATCATGTCTAGAGTCTGCTATCATGCTTATCCTGTGAATCCAACATACTTTCCCTGAAGGTTGAAAGCCTGTGTATCTATTTCAGCCTGTTTTGTGGCAAGCAACTTCATCTCTCCACTGAAGCACTTAAAAAAAAAAAAAAAGAAGTAAATTTGGAAATCACAGCTAAATTAGGAAGAGAGAACTAAGAATATAATACATTAATAAAATGCATTTATTTAGTCTGGATATGAACTCACAAGTGAGATAGGTTTTGTTGGTTTTGAAGCATTATTATTGAAAGGCTGAATAGGGTGGATGAACCAACTCTATTAGAAGACTGAACTGTTGTTTGAAAATAACCCTGATTTGAAAAATAATCCTGGTTTGAAAATAACCCTGATGAAAAATAAATGTACTGAATCAAATAGAATAGTTCAGTTGGAAGGGACCTACAATGATCATCTATTCCAACTGCCTGACCACACAATACCAGTTTTTAAAATCAAGAGATTTAGTGATGTATGTTAAGAAAATCATCCTATAAGAAATTAACACCTACAGCATTTTTTTAGAGAAAACAAGCTAACTTCACAGAAATATAAAAATTTTTAAAGGCATAAAAGATAAAAAATATTAGCATTGCATTAATATGTCTAATTATTAATAACTTACTATTTTCATGTTTCCATCTGTAAAATCTTAAATAATTAGATACTTTGCAACAAAAATCTCATAAGAAAACAAAAAGACTGGGTAGAATCTGTTAAAGAAAATAAGCAGTGTATAAGACAATATTATATTAGGAATAATATTTATAGTAGATACAGCTTGGTCTGATGTAGCATTGAGGACGTGGTTTAGTAATTTAGTGGTGAACACTGTGGTGGTTCTGGGACTCAGGGATCTTTTGGATCTTATGATCTTTTCCAATCATAATGATTCTGTGGCTCTAATTTGGGACTTAAACTAAAAGTTACAACTGAGCAAACAATACCAAACATAATAACTTCATTTTGTGGATATTGGACAGCTTAGTGGATTCCTAATGGGAGGATGCTTAAAGCTTCTCTTTAACCTGAAAGCTGTTTGGTGGCTTACAGGGAATCTTCCTGTGCAGTTTGGTTGGTTTGCATCAGAGATGTACATCATTGCACCAGCACTGCCTGTCACCTACTTTTGCAGTTAAAAGAGAGGCTAAGTGCTGAATCTAAGAGTGAGATACCATTTCCTCTTTGGAAGTGCCCTCTTCACTTTAAACTGGCAGAAAGGAAGGGAGAAACTTATTCTATTTCCACATGTTCTGTGTCCTCTGCTTCACAGTCTGCTTTTTTGTGCACCCAATGTAAGCTGAGCACAGACTGCCACATGAGCCAGCCTGAGCCACCAGTGCCACCAGTACCCCAGTGCCTGCTGGGCCCCAGCAGTGCTGCTTCTCTCAGGAGCAGGAACCAAGTCTCTCACAGCACAAACACCAGTGTCCATCCATACCTCAGCACGGCTTCAGCATCTGCCTTCCCAGTTCCCACATCCTGGGCACTGCTGAAACACAAAGTATGGGGCAGAGCTACAGCTTCCCTCCGTTTCCTCAACTGTACTTGCCAGATTGCCTCAGTCCCTAAATACAGCAAGTGAGGCTGAGGAGGTGAGAAAAGCAGTGGTGCCACGTGGGAACCATAAATAATAGCAGTGCTATGACAGCAAAGCAGAAAAGAGAGTTTAAACCCTCCCTTCACCTGAAGCCCCACTCCATGGGATCACCCACAGCGTGCGATCATTTCTATTTTTAAACGCAGTATTTTCTAACATGAGTCAGTTACCAATCTATTTCTGATCTGAACAGGAAGGACAGCGGAACATCCTTAATCACAGCTGAACCAAAATTAGAACAGAAAAATGGATCAGTTCAGCTCCTTTATTTAGACTAACCAACTTTAGGTGTACCTATATGAGAATATATACATAAACTCCTTTTGCAGATCCTTAGTGAAGGATCAGAATCTAGTTTGAAGAGAAATTAAAAATGCAGAAATGGGTATATTGGAAGGGGCCTGTTCCAATCCAAGGCTTTTTCTTGGAAAGCTGTAATTCAGCCAGCCAAGCCACCATCTAAGGGGTGGTGACAGCAGCATGTCTAAGCAATGCCTGTAAGAGTCACCTCTTGGTCGCTCTTTGCTCAGCATTTGTCAGGCCACAGCCAAAACACCCTTGACTGGAATTCTGTTTCCAGTCTTGGCACTCAGCATAGGAGAGAAAAAGAACACAACATAGCCCTGAACCTTGGAGATTAACCATGCTTGGAGCAGGACTGTGAACTAGGTGACCTCCACGTGCCCCTTTTGACCATAATTCCACACCCCTGAGACTCCCACACTGCACATATGTTAAAAGCACGCCATGAACCGGTTAAAAAACAATATAAAATAGTTTAAAAATAAAAAAGTCATTCCAATGTGTGACAGCAGAAGCTCTTTTCTCCATGGCAGAACAGTGACACTTCTAGCAGCAAAAATAACATTGAAGAAAATAAGAACAAATCATTAGTAATAAGACAATGATGTTACAGAGGACATATTATTAGAAGATCATCAAAATACACTGGATGACACTGGAAATGCAATCAAGCACCAAGATGGCAAATAAGAGCTCAATAAATTATTAAATGTATAAGCTTTGTAAAAACTGCAGAAAGACTGCTGTCACTACAATCTGCTAAAGCCCTGCTGTTGGTTTTCACACTAAGTCCTCTATCTCATAATTCCTTTGGAAAACTTGCAAACAGAGAATCACAGTAATCAAAATCTCACAGAAGCATTAATTAAATTAAGGAAGTATCCTGATATAAAAAAATTGCAGTGAGTAATACATAAATCCCTATTTCTTTTAGTCCAAAAGGAAGAAGTAATTTTCTTTCTAAGAAAAAGCTGCCCTTTAAGATAGGTATATGTGAGGGAAACACATCTAAAAAGGGGGAGGGGAAAATCTGTGCCTTTTCCCAAGCTGTTTTCACTATTAACAACTCGGTTTCAAGAGAAATTCCATATGGGAAAGATATGCAGCATGTTTACATTTGACGTTTACAGCTGCACTTAGGTAATTTTAGAGATGGATGTATGGATAAGGACAGGGTCAGCATGAATACAGAGATGGAGATTTCTCATTTAGTTGCCTAGCAATAAGATCTGACTCCTGGAAGCTAACAAATACTGATTAGAAAACAGAATAGAATTATTTAATATATCACATGCATCATACAAAAAGGAACACAAGGCTATTGAAGAAAGGAAAATGTTAGGCCAGAAAAAAAAAATTTATTCAGTGAAATTTATCCAGGAAATATGTGATACTAAGAAACTGCAATATCTAAATTAAAGAAATCCTCAGTCTGTTCACTCTGTCAGTACTTTTCATCATTCTTCTTTTAGCAGAAAGTCCAATTCCATCTTGGCTAATGGATCTGACTTTTGAATTACTGTGTTTAACTTTGTGCAGTCTCCTCAACGGTGTTTTGAAGCAGGAGACAGAGAGAGAGATATTTTTAAAAATTGAATAGGATGAACATGATGGCATTTCTCTTCTTGGAAAACACAGCATGGTACTAATGGAAAGTTTGGTGACATTTACTACACTGGTGGAGAGGCAGAAGTCCACATTTGTGATTTACTTTTTACAAAGAGCTTTAAAATTGCCCTGATGCCTTTTAGCACATTTATAAGGTCTCTCTCAGTTCTTTCAGTGTTACAAATGTTTTTCTTCCAGTACTTCAGCAGTAGAACAGGAAGATCACAAGTCAAAGATAGGCAGCCTACCACAAGACCAGCACAGACCAGGAGTACCCACATCTTGGATCAGTACTAGTATTGGTCTTTCCCCCTTACAGTCTAAATTTAAATAGATCAGTTGGCAATAAAACTGGGGAAACAGAGGCCACTGGATAGTATTCCAGCATTATAAGCAACATGGACTTGTAATGCACTACTCAAGCATTATTTAAACCTGAAAAAAGAACATGATTCCTCTTTCTGCTATTTCCAAACTTTCTTTAAAGCATTCTCCTTTAACAAGCCTTTAAAACAGTACTTCCCAAATCTGTTCCTGCTGGAGCTGTCACTTAACAGTATTCCATCTGCTTAGGACAGAAAGTCATAAATTTTCTCTCATGTCATGTTACATCAGCATAAATCTGGAGTAACTCCCCAGACTTCCTGTGTGACTCACTTGCTCGGGGTTTGCCTACACAAGGAAGTAAACAGAAAGGAAAACTCGCCTCAATCTGAGCCCAGTATCAACCCTGGCTCACTCCTGGTGGAAACTTTCTTACCAGACAGAAAAGAAAAGCAGTTTCTCCCACTCTGAATATGGGTTAAACTACTTTGAACAAAGAGAATCCTAGTAAAATCCAAAGGTATAATCACATTACATAATGCAATGCTTTACAAAAATAAAGTTTCAGGATCAGAAGCAGCATGTCTTCTATCTAGTCATAAATATCCTGCTTCTCAAACTTTCCCTAATTCAATTAAGAGGTACTTTTAGATATTGGACACAGCTTTGCATTTTGGCATGAAAATACCCTTTCACTATCTATAACAGGCATTTTTACAGAATGGTCCATTACTTGGTACTTAAAAAGTACTCACTTTTCCATGAAGACAATGACTTTATTTCTTAATCTTCCGTTCCCAGTTGCAAAGACTATCACACAGACTAATTAACTACATCTTAATTTGGTCTTGTACTGTGTCTCCTTTGTCCTTGTTACAGCACTGTGAAACATCCCTAAATGGAACACAAATTATATTTACTCCATGAAAGGTTGTATTAAGACAGGAATTTACATTAATGTTTTTTTCTATATTGGTCAGACACTATAAGGATAGAAACTACACAAATATCTAAAAAATTAAAAGCAGACAAAAATGAAGGGCACACAAGTGAAGATTTTGATGTGTGAATCATGGTAAGTTATTCAACCAGGGCTAATTTACTGAGATGCAAATCAATTGGTAGTTTCATTATGGTACTCTCTGTATAATAATAATAATAATTGACAGACTTCTAATAATGTCATGACCTATGTGACCACCACATACATGTTTAAAAAGCAAAGAAACAATAGTATTTATTTGCACACATTCTTTAGAAGGCACTTGCTGTTTAAATAAATAAAGAATAGATGGTCTGGGATGAAAAGCCTTGCTCCTAAACTTTCCCACATGGATATACATCCCAGAATAATCTGGCACTATGATAAATTCATGTGGTCAACGGAAAAAATCATAATTTCATGGGGAAAAACTGGAGAGGGAGAAGGGACACAGAGTTGTCTCTGGTTTCTTGTTGATTCTCACAAGTTTTGTACACATTCTGTGCTATAAAGACTGGTTTCAGAGAGTTCCTGAAAAGGAGTAAATTGGACAGAAACCTCAAACGTGGAATTAATTAATTTTCTCATTTGGGGCTGTGTGGTCATCTTTGCGTCTTTTCTGAGATCCCAAGTACAGAATCCAACTTTTACTTTTTTTTCCTATGTCATAAGAAATAATAGCTTGAGCTATTAATTTCAATTTTATGCGCTGTAATTTGAACTCTGCTCTTCCCTCCATTTTTTTATTTTGATCTCTTTTGACAAGTAACAAGAAAAGTAAATACTAAATTTGAACTCTTAATTCATTGTGAAAATAGTACACTATCCACCCCACTTTGTATTTGCATGTCTTAAATAATATTCAAAGATCTGTTGTCAATTACATATCAAAGATCACATATAATTTGCAAGATGAATTAAAAGGAATTGGTATTTATGAATGTATAAACAAAAATACTTCATGTTCCTAACCAAGATTCAGCAATCCTGGTTGCTTATGGATAGTCCAGTGTGGAGAATGAGAAAAGGAGATGTTCTGGTAAGTATTTATATGTTCTGTATGAAGTGTGACTACTCTTTTCTATCTTTTTATCTAAATTATAACCAGCAAATAGCCAAGAAACTCTCTGATCAAATAAATTTCATAATAAAACATAGATAACACATATATGTAGCACAAAATAGGATTTATTCTGGCCTAATAGCAAAGGTTATCAAGCCAAATGTACCATAAATTCTCACAGTATTGCAAGTAAGGCACTAATGCCACTCCTTCTTCCATTAAGCATCAGTTTGGTGTGCACTGTTTTAGGTAGTCTTATCCTCTTCCTTTTTTACCACCCAAACTACAAACCTTGCTTTCACTGATGATTTCTAAAATTCCTTTCAGAAATTAGAAACAATAGTAACAATAAGGCCTGCATAAATCCTGCAACTCAGTTAAAAAAACAAAAAACCAAAAAAACAAAGTCATTTTGGTGCAAGAGTTTTGTATAGTTTTATCTACAAGTTTGTCTACTCCTTTTCTAAGTAACCATACTTAAAATTGAGGTAAAGCATGTGTTGTACTCTCTCACTGTAAGCAGGAAATATCCACCCCACTCTCTGTGTTTGTTGTCCTGTGAGGAAAGATGTTGTCCTCTGAATTCTCCCTCTCAGAAAATCCACCCTAAAAGCAAGAATCACTATGTAGTCTGACCTTAATTTTTTAGATTACAGGTTATTCAAGCTGTTACCTGTAACAGGTTGTAACACCATACAGAGGAGCTGGCAACATGTGAGGCCAGATCACTGACTGGCATCAAAAGGGGCCAACTCTTTTCAGCTCCTTTTCTCCAGGCAGGGCCAGCTGCATTAGCAGTGATTTCCTTTCAAAAGCTCAGTGGCAGCAGGTCCTAGAGGGGACAACAGAAGTGACAATTTTGCATCTTGTAAAAAATCAAATGGTTTAAAACATCAGTGCCAACCCTTTTAAGATCAGCTCTAGCAAGCCCGAGAAGTGAAACTTCTGACATCAGTTCTGTTTGTTTACTTTCCAGTAAAGTTTTGAGCTGCAAATCCCTCTTTTCAATCCTGAGGTTCACTGATTCTGAGGCCTTGCAGGCCTAGACTATAAATGCTGAAGTGCTTTGCTGGATTTTTTTTTTCTTTTTTTTCCTTGCTAGTTGGCTAAACCCCAGAAAAACAATTAATGTTTCTCAGTAATATTTACAGAGATCTGTAAACATAAATACCATGGTGATGTTCTGCATTTTCTTAAAGAAGCCTGAAGACTTTATTTAGATTCTTTCTGCCTAAACCATGTGAATCAATGAAATAGCAGTTGGAATAAAGGAGCAATAATTGACTGATCAAATTTTTCCATACCAACTAGGACGTGTTTTCTGTTGAAATATTCTTGGTCTTGATACAGACTTGCAATTTGTGAAACCTTCCTGTCCTTCAAAGGTTTATGGAAAGAGACCACTATCAGAGTGGAGGAAGTCACTAATGAATTTAATATATCAGCCACACAAATATCAGCTCTCCAAATGCTGTGTCTTACCCAGAATTTCTGCAGATCTGGGCAGTCACTGACATGAATATTGATTACAATTTCTTTTAAAAGACTTTTTGTTCTTATTTCCATTGAGCAATGACTACTATCTCCAGCAATTATAAAGTTAAATTTCCTGTTTCACTGGCACTGAACTAGATAAGATTACACTCGAAGGTTTAGAGGGTCTAGGAAACTTGGATAAGAAGAGAGAAAGGACCTCTGAAGTATCCAAAGCTTCTAGCTGCTAGAAGTTAAAATACCTGCCCAGGTGTGTTGGGGTTTTTGCCTGTATTCTATCTGATGTCTCTGTAGCAGTTTATGATACAATTTGGGCAGGACGAACCTTGTTACGGATAAAATCTGTCTTCTGTAAGTTGGCTTCTATGGCTTTGCAACTTTTGCAAACACAATACAGAAAAAACTTTTAGAAGGGAGCACTCTGCACCCAGAGTTCACTCCAGTCAATGAACTTGGAGTGTAACTGTTCTTGGCACCTTTCCTTGCCCTGCCTGTTCCCACTGTGCTGCTGCTCACAGTTCACAATGCAAAGCAATTGTCAGTCCCTTTCACGTGTACTCTTCTTAAAGAAAGTACCTTTCCTGTGACATTGCCTCTTGGCAATGCATCATCCTGGAGATGCAGTTGTGTGTTAAACAGAGCAAGTGTAATGTTGGTGGGTCTCAGGTAGGAGGATGGATAATTTCCTTCCATAATACAATCTAGTTTTGTACAAGCTCTTCCTCAGCCTGTCAGCTGGGGTGACTACACCTGTCATGAAAAGTGAAACTGAGAAACACAGCCTAGAGTACTGAAAAAGGATGAGAGTTTTATGAAGATTCACTGAATATAGTTATTGTTTTACTCCACTTTAAAGGCAAACAGCTTTAGTTATTTATCTGTATGAAGTTAACTGCTCTGCTGAAATCCTCTGTTGTTTCTTTGTGGATATACACTAGAAAAGTTATCTTAATTGTTCTTTTTAAATGACCACTTAAACTGTGCTATATTTCTAATCAGACATTCTTACTGCTCAAAATTAATTTGGTTTAACTGTTTTTGTAATTTACTTAGCAAGTTCTTTAATAATTTAATTTAAGAGTCCTGGCTGAAAGTATCCAAGTTCTAATTTCAATTAATCCATAAATTGTGTGTGTTTGGACTCATCTCCCAGAGTGTTCTTCTGCTGACACATCCTCATCCTTGCACATTTTCTGTTTGTTACACTGCTATCATGGTTCTATATCTGTTAAGTGAAGGACATAATGTGAGTATATTTACCATATGGTTGCTGGGAGCAAGATGAATGGGGAGCTGACTAAGAATGTATTTATTACTTAAGAAAATCAGAGACAAGGAAGAGAAGGACAAGTGTAGAGAACTCCAGAAAACTTTCACCAAGCTAACTGAGGATGGAAACATCCATTGGCAGGAATAGTTTTAAAACATTATTTGTTTATGTTTTGGTTTCTCTAGGTACTTTAACTCCTTCCAGGAGTAAGAATGTGAGCTTGTGCTGAGGTTTTCTAGTGCACCTTCTGACCTGCAAAGGTGGACAAACCAAACTGTCTCCTTTAAGCAGAGCAAGCTTTAAATTGAAATCACTGAGTCCTCTTTTTTGTAAGCCTTTCTACCAGTTATTTAGGCAACAGCCATGACAAACATGTTACTTACTAACAGAACCAGATGAACTATCAGGATGTGAAGCCAGCACCCTTATAGCTGTGCTCTCAGCTAACTCTCTGAGAGCCGCTGCATTCAATAAATGAGTCAATAAAGTATACAATATGGATAAAATACTGAGTGAAATTCATCCCTGATAAAACTGATCTTAAGTCAATACTTCCTTTAGTGTCTGTTTAGTGCCTAAACAGAGTTCCACTGCTAAAAACACAATACTAGGAGGAGTATTTGTAGAAGGAATTAAAGGTTTTGGTTAGCTCAAAAGTGAGGTTTATGTCTCTTCAACACTTCAATCCCAGGAGCTCAGCTCTTGCAGTATCTGAACACTCAACCCAGAAATTACCTGTAGAACTTACTCTGTATAAACTTTTGTAAATTCAAGCCAGTATCATCTCAGTCTAGGGATCCAGCTAGTGAAAAAAAATGTGCCTGTGGGCAGAGGAGTTAACTCAGATTCTCCGCATGTGGGACTTTTGCTTCAGACACAGCATGTAAATGCAAAGCCTGAAAGCCTTGCAAAATTAGTATCATTTCAGAAAATCATTTATGTTAACCAGAATAACTACCTAGGATGAAATTATTGAAATTATGCTTGTTTATACTGTTTCCACTTAAAAAAATAAACCACCACCACCAACAAACAAAACCCAGCAAAACCCAAAGCAAACAAACATCCTAAACTTAAACAAATGACCAGAAAAAAACAGAGACAAACCCACTTCCATTTTACCAAGGAAAAAATTGCTCCAGTAGGAGATTCTTCTGCTTACAGGTATTTTACAATAAGCACACATACAATTGATCTCTCTCACATCCACATATTCCCCTTATAACCCTTCTTGAAATTGCTCTCCAATCAGAATACAGTCATTCCCACAGCTCCATGTGAGGCTACAAAGCCAAACAAGCTCAGAAACTTGCAAAAGAACTAGGTTTTCAGAATCTTTTCTTTTCAGACCTTCCATTTTTACTCAAAATTTCACAAAAGAGAATCCAGAGAAATGGGACCATGCTACTCAAGTACATCTCTGAAGTATTTTTTACCTTTTGTTAATGATTATCAATTTCCTGTTCATTAAACTTGTGAAGCTGGCTAACAGGAAATAATTCTATGGTGCTGAAATGGCTTCTATTACCTTAGAGAATTAATTATTTTTAACCCACAGTACATATTTAACATTTTCATAGAATCATAGAATACTTTGGGTTGGAAGAGCCTTTTAAAGCTCATCTAGTCCTACTCCTCTGCAATGAGCAGGGATATCTTCAACTAAATCAGGTTGCTCAGGGCCTTGTCTTGACCTTGAGTGTTTCCAGGGGTGGGGCATCCACGCACCCTCTGGGCAACCTGTGCCACTGTTCCACACCACAATGTAAAGAAATTTTTCCTTTTACCTAGCCTGAATCTACTCTCTTTTAGTTTAAAGCCATTGTCTGTTATCCTATTGCTACAGGGCCTATTAAAAAGTCTGTCCCCATCTTTCTTACAAGTACCCTTCAAGTACTGAAAAGCCACATTAAGCTCTCCCCGAAGTCTTCTCTTCTCCAGGATGAACAATCTCAGCTCTCTCAGCCTTTTCTCATAGGAGAGATGCTCCAGCCCTCTGATCACTTTTGTGGCCCTTCTCTGGACCAGCTTTTCTGTAAGACATAAAATCATGCCACATGAAGCCAGAAATAACTACCAGTTAATGGAAGCTACTTTCAGAGTCAGATCCAGCCTTCTTTTTCTTTAACATCCGACAGTCTTCCAATGTTTGTCCTGATTTAGGTCATGTTCTGGTAGTGGCTTTGGTTCTCTTCTCCCATCTCTCTTCCCAAAATGTCTCCTTTATGCAATTTCTTTAAAAACAAAAGAGATTTCACCAAAATAGGAAGAAAATTACAGCTGCACTCAAGCAGCTGCACTTGCTTTAAATGGATTAGGGACTAAAGAATGACAATATAAAATTAATCTACAGAAATGCAAAACAATTTTAACAAACTCGAAGTAGACTGGATTTAATAAAGGGAACCATAGATCAAACAATGGAAATGCTGTTTATTGTAATCTAATGGTTCAACGTTTTTGAACCTATTTAAAAATACAGGTTTGTAATAACATGCTCATACATACAAATAATCATCTTTTTTAATTAAAAAAAGGTTTTGAACTTTTCAAATGAGTAACAAAGGAAAACAGAAGGACTTCACCGCCTTCTAAAGGTTAACCTGGATTTATAACTATTTGCCTCATTTCCCTGTGTTTTCGCTTCCTCCTAAGGACTGAAAAGGCAAAGTAGCTTTTCCTCATCCTTTTTCTAGCTCAAGTGGATCTTTAATCCCTAAATATCAGAAAATGTGTTTCTTGCAGAAATCTAATAGAGAATTAACGCTCCCTTTTTTTCATTAATAGAAATCATATTAATGGCAACCACTGATAACTATTATGCCTGAATATTGCCTTAAATTGTAAGAAGCCATTCCGTGTTTCTGCCCTTGAAAAAGTAAGGCAAACAGCAAGGAGTAGCTTTTTACATCCAACAAATGCCCTTAGCTACAAGCAGATAAAAGTAGATAAATGTTCTGCGGGG
The DNA here is from genome assembly GCA_013399915.1 of Illadopsis cleaveri. Lineage (NCBI taxonomy): Eukaryota > Metazoa > Chordata > Aves > Passeriformes > Timaliidae > Illadopsis > Illadopsis cleaveri. Next base: position 50,209 of record VXBB01001388.1, read on the forward strand.
TATTCCTACTGTTTCTTCACACACAAACCATGACACAGCATCTTCTGCACTGAAAAAGAGAATACAAAATTAGTTTGGTAAGATCACGTGCAGCATTTCAGTAACATCCATGCTTCAGAGTTCATCAATAATACATATTTTTTAAGGAGTAATGCAATGCAGCTATAGGACATTTGGATGCTCTTCCAACTCAACCAACTGTACTTTGTGTTCAGCTGCAGTAGGTGTTTCTGAATATAAATACTTCATATAGAAGATGATTGCCACAAAACCACTTATGCAGGCAGATTAGAATGGAATCAAGCCAATACATCCTAAAAGTGATACAAGGATTATTACTTCTTAAACACTGTACAATTAAGCCACAGAACTCACTAAAATGTGCTACTGGAGGGCCTAAAAGCTGCCAAAATTAGACATCAACACAGAAAATAGAAAATCCAATAACTGTAAAAATTACAAATTATGGACATGCTTTATGGTAACTCAAACATGAGCTGACAGTGGCTAGGAGAAAGAAAAGCTCTTCTCCTGGCAAATAATGAAAATTATAAATTTGAAATCTTTCCTACTTTATTGTAAAGCTGGTGCTAACCAATGCCAGAAACAGAACATTGCAGCACAGCACACTCACTCTGCTAAGCTAAGGACCATGAACAAATCTGTCATTTTAGAAGACTAGAGAACGTGAAAATTTTGCAGCTTATATATTTCACTGAATGGGACCTGATGAGAAGACAGCCACTGCTGGGTTTATTTTTTGGTTGGTTTGTTGTCCTAAACCACTCTGGGAATACATATGCAATCTTCCTCTTTGCTAGTTATGATGATTGTGTATTAGCACAATTATATCGGCTAAAAATATTCCCTGTTCTAAATAGGCCTGTGAAAGCAAAGCAAGCTGTGCTGCTATGGGCACTGCCTCGCTTCCCTCACGGCCTGTACAAACGTTCCCTGGTGAAATCCCACTATCTCTGACACTTAACTATTCCAGGCAGTTTTCACTGGCTATCTCTCAAGTCACACCCCAAGTATCTTTCCAGATTTCAGACAGAGAACCATGGTAAGAGTCCTGTGCAATTGTAACTGCCAGATGTATTGTTACACTTGAGAAATCCAGCAAGTCTTCCGAGTCTTAAATTGGGAATCAGGAGGTGGATTTTTTAATATATATATTTTAGTATGTCTGGTTCTGAGCAGCAGGAATCCAGCTGGTGAGTTAAGGTATTGGATGCAGCATTTCAGAAGAAAACAGAACGAAAGCAAAATAATTTATTAGATGGAAGACTCAGTGAGATCTACTGCAAAGGATTTTCCAAAGGAAGGGAAAAGAGAAGGGACCTCCCAGGAGGTTTAAAGTGCACCACTGTCTAGAAGGGTTGGAATGCTCTTGCCTCAGTAAGTATTGTTAAATCAGTGTCACTCAGTCACCTCCACAGATATACAAAAGTTTAATAGCAATACTCTGCAAATTAATATCCTGTAGAGAACAACCACAAAGCCTTCTGCAATGCTTTGACACCATCCATGCTATATTGTACAATTTAGGCACATACCCAATTTATTATCAGTGCATTTCTCCAAGAGACAATGCAAACAATTCCTATGAAAATGAATCCGCACAGTATGAATGGGTTTGCTGTTAAGAACGTTCTGCTTCAGTAGAAGTGCCAAAAAAATGTTTAAATGAAAAGTATAGGTGTATTTTTCAGTTTGGGTTTTGCTTTTTTTTTTTTTTCTTCTTTCCCCAGGCCTTTTTTTCCTACAGTACAGCTCTCATTGAGACAGGCTTCTATCACAGGAAAAACTAAATTAGTACATTTCACATTTGCTTAAATGTGTGTGCCAGCTACTTTATTCATTGGGTGGGTCACAATGGCTTTGGAGAAAAATAAGGCTCCCCTGAAAAGGCACAGACTGAAAAACAGTTGAGAAAATTAGAAGGTGCAGGAGGTGATTATGTTGGAGAAATTAACATGGAATAAACTAGGGTGTGAATTGCCAGTGCATAACTTACTCTGCAGTAATTCTCCACACTGACGCTTTGGCTCACAGTATCTGCATGTCCACGCTGCATTAATGGGGCACTCTGAATAAAGCCAGCTCAGCCAGCCCCACAGCCAGCATGGGATGAGATGCAGGATGCACGGGGGTGGTGCAGTCCCACACAGCCCTAGCCACTCTGTCACCAGCACTGCCTGCAACCCCCACCCAGCAGGGCTCAGCCTTGGAATCACTGCAAGGCAGCCTGTTACACTGGGTAAGTTGTGGTGATTCCAGCTTGGCAACAGGAAGGGAAAGCTCCCAGTCCTGAAAGCTCCTTTCCCACATTTTGTGGGCAGTTTTCATAGGAGCCTGCCCAGGTTCTGAGCTCTCCCTCATGTGCTGCAAGGGGCAACTCTCTTCCTCTCAGCCAGATGCTGCATCTGTGCAGCAATTCCTGCTCCTGTGCCACACAGCTTGCAACACAGAGGGTTCCTCAGGACACTTGATAGACATCCCTTCTCAAAATAACCCGTGGCAGTGCACTCAGGCTGGAATTATGCATCGATTCTGCAAGTTCAGACTTGCAGGAATAAATCCAGAACTACCACTATGCCAACTGGAAACCACCTGATTTGAATTAAAGCATCACTGGTGTCCAGTGCAAGTGGAGGAGAGAAAGGGGGAAAATACCAAGGGGAGAAAGAATTTGGACAAATCACAAAGGAGACTGATGGATGCAAGGTGGTACTGCAACTGCTAGCCATAAAATTCCGTTTTGGTTTTTTGGTTGTTTTGTTTGTTTGGTTGGTTGGTTTTGCTTGTTGGGGGGACGGAGGCTGTGGGGTTTTTTTGTTGGTAAAGTCAAGGGGACAGACTGAAAAAAAGATTCTTTAGGTAAATTTTTTACCAAATAGTCAAACAAACAATTGAGCCGCTACATTCTCAGACATGAATAATGGTGTTTTCCATGCCAAGAAGCGAAGGAATTTAAGGAGAAGGTGAGATGTATAAAATAGAAGGCATTTCATAATTTTTTTTTGTCCTCTGCATTACGGTTCACTGCCTTCATCAATTGTACTTGTGCAGCAAGTCTCTGAGGCTGACAAAGTGTGGCACATGTGAAGGGATGCTATGAGCAGCCAAGCACAGAAACTTCTTTGGTTCCCACCTGCTAAAATCAGCATGAGCTATGGAACACCACATATCCTGCTGAATCCTTCAGCATTCAATCTTAAAAAAACAATCCCAGTTTTAAGAAAACATTGCTATTCTCTTACTGACCACATGTTGGGTGATTTTCTGTTGTTATGGTAATAAGTATTTTATAGTATGTTTTAAAATAAAAAATGAAAGATGACACTTTGTCACTATGTACCTACTATGTTTTGCATGTTTCCCAGTCTGTCCTCTTCCCTTCCTGCCCTTTCTCCCCAAATATATATAAATTCTTAGTTTTCATTTACAGTTTAACAGTATCAGAATGCTTATGCTGAAAACACTAAATATTCTGCCATCCAATCCAAAACAAAATCCCTGCTTTCACTTCTGTTTTTAAGATTTGCAAATAAGTTTTTATTACTTTTCACTCTGAAAATGGTCAATAACCTTCATCAGTTTTAACACTGATTTAAATCTTGTTGGCTTTGCTGTTTCCTCTGTGTCCATTGTCACCTCCTTTCACACTGGATTCCATGGATTTCAATGGCGTTCTGCACATTTCTGTTCCTGCAGATTTACTCATGAAGCCCAAGCTCTTGCAGTAGTGTGGTTATTGTTACATGTGGGAAAGTGTCATTATATAAAATTCTGGTATGACAAGTACCTGTCACAGTTGTATCACCTTTATTCAACACGTATGAGCTCAAAACTTACTTTCAGATAGTTTGAGATTTTCCCTAACACAATCCAGTGAGTAAATTGTGCTAAATGCTTACAGGTGTGATATGGGGAAAGACGCTTCTTACCTTGAAGAAGCTTCATGCCAGACAAGATGCAACATAAGAGCTCCCACATGACAGCCCCCTTTAGGCCTTACATAACCCTTGGGATATGGTGGCTTGCTGTGTTGAAAGCATTAGGAATGAGGTTGGCTTTGGAGAGAAACTGGAAGTTCTGCAGGATCATGTGTTTGGACTTGCCATCTGCATGGTTCAGGAATTACTATATGGATCACTTTCTCCCAGTCATCTGAACCGTGAGTCACACAAACCAAAAGCGGAAGGCGGATGTGTGAACAAAGCACGTGTGGGTGTTTGTGGGGCTTCTCCTCACCTTTCCAGAGCCCATGTTTTCCGCCCTGCCCCGTCCAGGGCAACTACATTTAGACCTTTGGGAAGCCAGGGTGGCAGCCACCTTAGCCACCACCTGGGATGGAGGCCAGGCTGTTAAAGGATAAAACCCCTGACGGGTGAGTCTCTGGAAGTCTCCATGACTCAAACTACCACCTACAGCTGGAAGCCTGGCCATCTTTGTTTTGTTTAACTGAGCAGGAGCAGAACACTCCACTAGCTGAGTGCTTACCACGACAAACACAAATGTCTCTCCCGAGCCCTGGCTGTCCGAGAGGTGCCTGCAGCCCTGGACAGGCCGGTTCACGGCCAAAAGCACATGCAGAGAAATAGTTTCCAAACCCCAAAAGCAAACCTGAAACTGGATCCATACAGAGAGGCTCCTGGAGCTCAGATAACAAACCTCCTTCTCCAGGTCTGATGGCAAGCCCAGGCCTACCGTCTGTTATCGGCTCATTTTTTTACCTCAGCCAAATCCGACATGTGGGCTGACAGAAGGGGCTTTAATAAATTTATTAAATAAAATTTTTAAAACCCCAAACAAACAAAAATCTTACGAGTGTATATACTAGCCTATATATATATATTAAAGTACCCTTCTGTGAACGTGTCTACAGCTCGCACAGCAGGCCCCTGGCACTGGAGCTCTGTGAGGGCTGCAGCTCGGCAGTGAACGACTCGGGGACGCGGCGGCCCAGCGGCCGCCATGGAGCGGCTACGCCACTTGCGCAAGCCCCGATGCCCTGCGCGGCGGCGCCAGCAGCCCCTGGCGTAGCACCGTTCGTGAATACCGGTGCTGCACTGCGGCGGCGGCACGGCGCAACCAAACAGCCTCCCTACACCGCCCACCCCGGCCCTGGCACCGCCCCCTTTCTCTGCTGTGATTGGCAGGACTGGTGGAGCGGTCGGCGGCGATTGGCGGGTGCCGCCGGGAGGTGGGGTAGGTTGCGTGAAGGGTGATAAAGTTAGTGGGGCTGCCGGGGAGCGCCCGAGACGCGGCGGCGGCGGTCGGCGCTCNCTATGCGAGCCCCGCCGCCGCTGAGTGACGGGGTGGAGGAGCTCGGCAGCCCCCGCCAGCTGCGGAGGGGAGGCTGAGCGGCAGCGTTTCAGGTTAGAGCGAGGGAGACGGGAACGGGCAGTGCTTGTCCGTACGGGCCATGCCTTTAGTTGCCTCGGGTCGGCTGCTGGATAGTAGTCTGGCCGCGGTCTGCGGGCGCCCGCACTGCCCCCCGGATTTCCCTTGGAGGGAGTAGCCGCGGTACACATAGCGGGCTGCGGTCTGA
>VXBB01001388.1:55851-127158 GCA_013399915.1 Illadopsis cleaveri
CATTGCCTTCCCTTCGCGGGAGTGGGGAGCGGGCTGCCGAAGTGCCACGTCAGCCGGCGGCACACTCCCCCACGTTTCCTGTCTGGGGGCTCGGGCGCCGCGGTGCAGGGCGATACCGCCGGCTTCCCCCTCGTGCCTGCCGGGGCGGCCGCCGTGGTGCGGGGGAGCGGTTCCCGCTCGGCGCCCTGGCGGAGAACAAAGAGCCGGGCGGGCGCGGGTAGCNGCGGCGCGAGGTGCCTGCGGGGGGCGCCCTCCGCGGCCGAGCCTTTTGTTCGCCGCCGCCATGTTGTCCCCGCTCCTCGTGCCCGGGCGGGCGGAGGACACTCGCCGCGCTCGGCTCTGGGAGGGCTCCGAGTGCATCTGGGACACTTTCAGGCTTCGGTTCCCCAGGCGTTTCTGTCCCCAAGGTCGCCTTTCTGTTACGTGGGCAGTACAGTGAGGTTCTTTCTGCAGTCTGAAAGTTGAGGTGGACGGTACCTTTTTTCATTATTTGCTAGCTTAGTACGCCATTTGGATGCAGAATATACGCCTTTTATTCCATTAAGTGTGCGTTTTGTTGTCTCATGCTTTTCACTTCAGAATTTGGCTGCTTTGTCGTGCCATTATGAATCACAGTTTCTAAATCACGTCAATAAAGGGCTCTTTGTGCTGTATAATCAAAAAAGAGTACTTTCGTTCTTTCCTGCGAGTACTCCTGGCTTTTGGATAAACTTGATGGTTTTGCTCAGTCCATGATTTCCTTGTCTCTTTCCCCTCATCCCCGCTGCTAAACATGGCTATAATGATGAAATCAGCCTTTCTGTGACTGTCCCAAGTATTGCATGAATGAAAGTTTTCTTACTTTTTGTAAAGTTCAGTTGGAGGGTTCTCGTTCGCCAACAAACGTGTATTTTTTAAAATGAGACGCTATGACTGATTGTAAGCAAGTATAATATGAATGCTTGGTTTGTCTTTCTAGGTTTTGTTTTTCCCTACCCCGTCAATTTAATTTTATTCTTTTGAAGATTCTTTGTTGTCAAGCCGCCAAAGTGGAGAGTGCGATTGCAGAAGGGGGTGCTTCTCGTTTCAGGTACCTGTTGTTTGTTTGATGAGTAGCTAGCAATGGAAAATCTCCTTTGAGGAGATCTTAAATTAGTGTAATGGTTATACTGAAACTGAGATATTTGGACTTACCCAGGATTCTGTGGTTGTTTTTAACAGTGCTTCTTCAGGCGGAGGAGGTGGTAGGGGTGCACCTCAGCACTATCCCAAGACTGCCAGCAACAGGTATGTCATCTTGCTCTTTGATTTGCATGATTTCAAAGTGAGAGCATGCTTGATAGTGAATATAGAACTGAAAATAGTCTATCTTTAAAGTTGTACCAGAAATACCGACTGAATTAAAGACCTTTAAATGTTTTCCAGTCTGTGCCGTTTAACGTGTACCTCATGGTTGATTGGAGGTGCATGGGCTTGTTCATGTATTTAACTTAAAAAGCGGGGAGAGTTTTTTTGGGTGCCAGGGATTGTTGTTGTTGAGTGAGTACTTTTTTGTGCAGCAGATGGTGTCAGTAGGGGCAATTGCGTGTTGTTAACAAAGCAAGTAATGGAATTGGTTTGAGTAAGGCAGCACTGAAAGGTTAAAAGAGCAGTTCTTTAAATCGCTTGTTTCTGTTTTAACAACCATATTCTTCAAACTTTTGCAGCGAGTTCCTGGGGAAAACCCCAGGGCAAAACGCTCAGAAATGGATTCCTTCACGAAGCACTAGACGAGATGACGACTCCGCAAACGACAAAGAACGACATGATGCAATCTTCAGGAAAGTAAGAGGGTAAGTTCTTCTCAAAATTATTTCTTTTCTTACTGTTTCCATTAGCAATGTGTACCTAAGAAATGGGCTGGAGTAAAGGAAGATGCGGGCCTTGAGTTTGGGGCAGATGTGTCCTTTTAGCAAGGAACCAACCTGATAATCTAGCAGCAGAAAACAAAGTAATTATTGTAAGCAGATTTATGCTTTCAGTGATGCTTCACAGCCTGAAGGTCTCAAAAGAACTAGTTAAATGGAAAATTACACTTTTCAATTTAATAGGTTTAGAAAGTAAAAAGATAAGTGTAAAGTGACTCATAGGATGCTACAATATCTGTATATTCTGTGTTTCTGGTTTTTGTTCCTCTTTAGCATACTAAATAAGCTTACTCCTGAAAAGTTTGACAAGCTATGCCTTGAGCTCCTCAATGTGGGTGTAGAATCTAAGCTCATCCTAAAAGGGGTCATACTGCTGGTAAGCTGGTTGCATTTTTTTTAACTACAATTTTCCTGCATGCTAAAAAGCAGGGGGTTGGTTGGTTTTGATGGGATACAGAAGTAGCATGAAAAATGCTTTTGTGTATTTGGATTATCAAACACCACCTCCCACCCCTGCCTTCTGTGTAAAAAAGGCTCTATGGGGAGGAAGGTCTATTGCTGTAAGTTTGTCACTTAGAAGTCTGCACGATCACTAAACAGGATTGCGGGTTATTTTTTTAAGTAATACAAGATGCTCATTAGCTGTCTTGTTTGCTTGGCCTCCCCCTCTTCCTCATTTCCTGAGGAGCAAACCTCTTGGTTTTGGAAGTGCTGCCATTGGTGACCTCTTGGGACACTGATGTAACTGTTACATCAGTTTTTTAAATGAGATCAGATTGGTGACACTAACTTAGGTATTGGGATAATAAAACTTGGGTGTTGTTGGCCAAGGGTTACATAGGCTCTTCAGTAGCATGCAGTGGCTTTTGTCCTTTGCTTCAGCATTAAGGCTTGTGTTGGACTACACTGTTGCTATGTTTGATTTAGCAGAAAACAGGATGTTCTAGGTGAGAGTGGTAATAATCCATTCTGTGTTTTGTTATTCACCTTGCTAATAACATTTGCACCCTACTGCTGCCTGCTGCCTTACTCAACCTGAATCTCTGCAGATCGTAGACAAAGCCCTTGAAGAGCCCAAGTATAGCTCGCTGTACGCTCAACTATGTCTGCGACTGGCAGAAGATGCACCCAACTTTGATGGCCCATCAGCAGAGAGTCATCCAGGACAGAAGCAAAGCACAGTGAGTGCATCTCTCAGTCTGGAATGGTAAATTTTGCATGTATTTGTAGCTGCCCTGATTAGCTTAATTGTTTTCTTTTTTCTCCTTTTGTAGACATTCAGACGCCTCCTAATATCTAAACTTCAAGATGAATTTGAAAACCGAACCAGAAATGTTGATAGTAAGTTTTAAAACCGCTTTAATACAGAATCTATTTGTCATCTTTTCCCACAGCCATGTAAAACAGGCTTCTTTGTTTTCCAGTCTATGATAAGCATGATGGTCCCCTCCTCCCTGAGGAGGAGGAACAGAGAGCCATTGCCAAGATCAAGATGCTGGGGAACATCAAATTCATTGGAGAACTTGGCAAGCTTGATCTTATTCATGAATCTATCCTTCATAAGTGCATCAAAACAGTGAGTATTCAGATTGGGTGGGGGCTAGGAGCAAAACAGAACTTAAAAACTAAAAAAAAAATGCAAATGTTGATTCTGCTTTGGAAGTCTTAGAGCAGGAGCCACAAAATAAAATGCCACTTTTATGTGGTATTTTGAATAATAAAATGCTGCAAAAATATTGCCTGACGATTACCTGTCACCTGCTGTTACCTTTTGGCATGATTAAGAAGTAAAATCAGCTTTGTTCAAAGCCATGGAATTGTCTCCAAGGGAAATGTAGTTTGGCCTAGACAGAAGTGTGCCATAGGTGCTTCAAAATACACATGCTTAAAAATTGCCAGTCCTTAAAATTTAATTTCTAGGTCTGTTTGCTTTCAGAACAAAACAGTGTTTTTATATTTGTCAGTGTACAAAGTTTGTTGCTTATTATGAACTGTTATTTATAAAATTTTTGAATCCTAAATTTCCTCTTCAATTTTTCAGCTTTTGGAAAAGAAGAAGAGAGTTCAACTCAAAGATATGGGGGAGGATTTGGAGTGCCTCTGTCAGATAATGAGGACAGTGGGACCTAGATTAGATCATGCGAAAGCCAAGGTATGTGCCTATCCAGTGCAGTCATTAACCTAATTAAATTATGTGGCTAAGACTTTTGATTGCCTGAACCTTCTGTATTCATTATTCATAAGTACAAGACAGAGGTTTGATTTTTCAGAGAAGAGAGTGCCAACTGTGGCTCCTAGACTAATTCTCTTGATAAAATAAGCCAATCTTTGAAACAGTTTTAAACATCTCACCAGGATGTAAGTGTTAGGGTCATCAGGAAATCATATAAGTGAGACTGTTGTTTTTCTAAACACTGTTTGAAAAGATGTGCTGAAGAACTATTTGTAGCACAGCTAGATGACTTAGAGATGGGAGTTTGGAATGTAAGCTTAAAATGAACAGAGTTTTGGCTAGGTTGCTTATTTCGGATTCAAATCTCTTGATGCATTAGATGTTTAAACACTTGTCATCAAGGAGCTAGAGATGGCAGGAAGGGACAGCTTGTTAAACTATTCTGTCTTGACTGATAGAATTATCCCAACTTGTAACTTTTCTTCCTCCAGTCCTTAATGGATCAGTACTTTGCCCGTATGCGCTCCTTGATGTCAAGTAAGGAATTGCCAGCAAGGATTCGTTTCCTGCTGCAGGTATGATGATAAAATGGCTTCCTGCTGCTTTTTTCTTGCAAAATTGTCTTGAATCCTTTCCTAATATCCTGTTTTGTTCCAAGGATACTGTGGAGTTGAGAGAACACAACTGGGTTCCTCGCAAAGCTTTTCTTGACAATGGACCAAAGACTATCAATCAAATCCGTCAAGATGCAGTAAAAGTGAGTGCTGCATGTAAGGTCCAGAGCCTGGCTTGGTGCTGTGTACTTTGGAGTGGTTCTCACACAGTGGGACAGTTGGCTTAAGGGTTAAAACCAGATGGACTTCTGTAGTTGGGGACTAAAAACTTGGCTTTCTTGGGACTGCTACTTGAAACTGACCAAAATTATAATTCTTGTTTTAAAGGATCTGGGAGTTTTTATTCCTGCTCCTATGTCTCAAGGGATGCGAAGCGACTTCTTTCTGGAGGGACCCTTTATGCCACCCAGGATGAAACTTGACAGGGACCCACTCGGAGGGCTTGCTGATATGTTTGGACAAATGCCAGGTACACTGACACCACAGGGGTGATGGGATGGCTGTGGCTCTGCAGTGCTGAATAAGAACCAAACCTGTTGTTTGTCTCCTTGCTAATCCAGGTAGCGGAATTGGTACTGGTCCAGGGGTTATTCAGGATAGATTCTCACCCACCATGGGGCGCCATCGTTCAAACCAACTCTTCAATGGCCATGGGGGTCACCTCATGCCTTCTGCTCAATCCCAGTTTGGAGACCTAGGCAAATCTTTTCTGAAAAGTCAGGTAAGGAAGATGTTCACATGGTGACTTCAGTTTGTTTAGAAGCACTTCCTGAGATGCGTATGTTATGGATTGTAGTCTGCTTATGTTGAAAGACCTATTCAGATTTGATTCTGATAACTCATGCTCAGCTGATACAAAATTCTAAACCACTTTTTAAATTGTACAAAAGATGCAAGAAGTACACTTTTTTTTTTTCACTGCAAGAAAAGGTGCATGTGGCTTTGGTGGGTCAGAACGGTGTGTTTTATTTAAAGGATAGCCCTGTTTTTAGGGATAGATGTTACTCTCCCACCACCCCTGCTCCTTCTTTCTCCCTTCCTGGCAAATAGAATCTTTGTTCCTCTGGTCCCTCTGGTACTACTTACCATATGATGTACGCCACTCCATCATCTGCACTTCTTTCTCTATATCTCCCTTTCTGAAATAGGGGCAAAGCCAACTCTACCATACCCAGAATCAGGGACTCTTATCCCAGCAACAAGGACAGTCGAAGGATATGCCACCTCGGTTTTCTAAGAAAGGACAGCTTAATGCAGATGAGGTACATGACATGCCTACATTATTTACAGCCTATTCTAAATATTGCCCAATGATTATAGCAAGACGCGTTATTATGAGGACTAATGCTGGAACTCTTTCTCCTCCTCCTCATTCTCCTCCTTCTTTGTCCCTTCCTCTTTCACCTTTTACCCCCCTCACTTTCTTTAGGGTATCCAGCGTCCTGTGAGCAAGACTGAGATATGAGGGCAATTTTTTGGGGTATCCCTTCCTTCCCACACACTTCCAAGAACACTACTCTGACATCAGTTCCCATGCATCCTATTGATAACAATACATATAAATAAAACTTCAGAAAATCCTGAACTTTAGAAACCCTGAAGTGCTGGACCAGGTTAATTTTTTTTTGTTTACTTTTGTTTAGAACTGGCTAATAGGCAAAGTTTCAAATGCAGAGTAAACTGCATTGTGATTTTGAGTGTTAACCAGACCATGTATCCCAATTACTGAGCAATTTGGTAGAGTTCATCTTGGCTGTAAAATATATCAGCAAATATGCTGATTATCTTCTTGGGTCTCTAACATACTGCATCTAAAAGGAGCATTTCCAGGTTTTTATGCCAGTAACTTGCTTTTGGGGGAGTTTTAGAACATGTGGCTTAATCTGTATTTGAGTATTAATGTTATAGAAATGGAGTCATGCTTCAGTGAGATCAGTTGGAGTGAGTCCATGGCTGTGTATTGTTGGTCAGAATACTTTAAACAGTTTGAGTTTTTCTTTGGCTTACTGTTTACAGATTAGCCTGAGACCTGCTCAGTCTTTTCTAATAAATAAAAACCAAGTGCCAAAGCTTCAGCCCCAGATAACTATGATTCCTCCCAGTGCTCAACCACCACGCACTCAGACACCGCCTTTGGGACAGGTAAATACAAAAAGTTTCTGTGTGTTGTTGGCTATACTTTCCTGTTTGTGCTTGGAAAACATAATTTCTAATGTGGGAAGGGAAAGAGAAGTCTTTGCACAGAGCATGATTTGGGAAAAGAACGTATGAAACCAAACTAATTCGAGTTCCATCTGCTGTTTTACGTTTTATATTGTAATACTTAAAATAAACGTAGATGGGCTACAAAGGAACATGTTCTGGTCTCTTTTTCAGCCGCCTCAACTTGGTCTTAAAACAAATCCACCACTTATACAAGAGAAGCCTGCAAAGACCACCAAGAAACCACCTCCTTCTAAGGAAGAGCTACTTAAACAAACTGTAAGTTAGTGTGCAGTAGTGAGTCTTATGGCTTTAGGTATGCTCATCAGAAACAGTGTTTAACTGTACTTCTTTCCTCTCTAGGAGGCTGTTGTGACTGAGTATCTGAACAATGGAAATGCTAATGATGCTGTCAATACTGTGAGAGAAATGAGAGCTCCGAAACACTTCATTCCTGAGATGCTGAGCAAAGTAATCCTTCAATCCCTAGATAGATCAGATGAGGACAAAGAGAAAGCAAGTACTTTGATCAGCTTGCTCAAGCAGGAGGGAATAGCCACCAGTGACAACTTTATGCAGGTACTGTGGTCTGATAATCTTGCAGTCCTGGTTTCTTGTCTCTTCGTGTTGTGTAGCTGCTGTAAAGGCAGTGTGCAAATATTTTAAGTTTTGTTATTCTGAGGAGGTAAAAATAGTACATAAACTTGTGAGGGGCACAAGAAGCAATGAAAGGAAGACATGTATTATTTGGGTAATTGGAATCTAGGATCCTCTTTGCAAGTGATTACAGAAAACGTACTATGAGTGTTATGTTGCACAGGAACAGAAGCACTTAAGAATTTCATCTTTTGTGTGTACTGTTTCTTAGGCATTCCTGAATGTATTGGACCAGTGCCCCAAACTGGAGGTGGACATCCCGTTGGTGAAATCTTACTTAGCACAGTTTGCAGCCCGTGCCATTATTTCAGACCTGGTGAGCATTTCCGAACTGGCTCAACCACTGGAAAGTGGCACCCATTTCCCTCTCTTCCTGCTCTGTCTTCAGCAGTTAGCTAAGTTACAAGACCGTGAATGGCTAACAGAATTGTTCCAACAAAGCAAAGTGAATATGCAGAAAATGTTACCAGGTAAGAGTTGCCACAGAGCTCTTCTGTCACCTGATGCTAGAGTAAGCAAGATGATGTTCTAGTTTATGCCAGAGTAAAATAACATGCAGGGTTATCTTGGTGGAATTAGCTGCTGTTACTGTTAGGAATGAGATTTCTTAAGGGGTGGCTGGAGCCGTGAACCATCACTTCAAACTCTTGTCTTTATTTCCTTGTCAGAAATTGACCAGAACAAGGACCGCATGCTGGAGATCTTGGAAGGGAAGGGGCTTAGCTTCTTGTTCCCACTTCTGAAACTGGAGAAGGAACTGCTAAAGCAAATAAAATCGGATCCATCCCCTCAAGCCATCTATAAGTGGATTAAAGATAACATTTCACCCAAGCTTCATGTAGATAAGGGATTTGTGAATATATTGATGACCAGGTGAGATGCTGTTTTGATGTATTTTAGGTGCTTGTTCGGTTTAGCTGCAGTAAGGCATTAACTCTGTAAAGGCTCAAATGTAGCTCTGCAGAAATCTAAGATGCAGTACATGGGGAGACAGATTGTTCTGAGTGAACCTTCTCTAGTAAAATCCCGTTGTATTTGAGAAGAAAAGCAAGTCTCTAAGGCTTGCATCAGTGTGAAGTGGTTTTTTTGGGAGGAAGTCTAGACTACCATGTGTTTTTCTAAAATGTACAGCTGTAACAAAGGCAAACAAAGGGTTTTTGTGGTGCACTGTCAACTGCAATACAAGTCCCTGTGCTTGCTCCTGACTGCAGATGCAAGCAGGAGGATGGTAGTAGTGATAGCTATCTGAACTTGAAATGTCAAATGCTTTGATCTCTTAGTTGACAGAACTTACCTTGGTTTTTTTCCTGTCCAGTTTCTTGCAGTATATTTCTAGTGAAGTAAACCCACCAGGTGACGAATCGGATTCTTCATCTGCTCCATCTAAAGAGCAGCTCGAGCAGGAAAAACAGCTGCTTCTTTCCTTCAAGCCAGTGATGCAGAAGTTCCTCCATGACCATGTTGATCTGCAAGTGAGTGCTTTATATGCACTCCAGGTGCACTGCTACAACAATAATTTTCCAAAAGGTAAGTACATCGGAGTCTTACCTGAATTGGCTTGTCCCTACATTATTAAAATTCAGTAAGCTGTTGAGAGGGTTAAAAGCTAACCTGGTTTAAATTGATTTTCATAGGCATGTTACTGCGCTTCTTTGTTCATTTCTATGACATGGAGATCATTGAAGAAGAAGCCTTCTTGGCATGGAAAGAAGACATTACTCAAGAGTTTCCAGGGAAAGGCAAAGCTTTATTCCAGGTAAACCTACTAACACATAGAATAGGGACTTGATTTTTAGTTCTGCTGCACTGGAGTATTTGAGAAGACTTCTGAAGTGTCTAGGACTTGTAAATATGTAGGAACTTCATGGAGTTATTTCACTAGGAATGAGTTAAAAGCAAGATGAACTAAGTCTCTCCTATTTACTAGAGGCCTGTGTGTAGTGCAAGTGTGGCTGAAAGGTTTTTAAAATGAGTTGGGGGGGTGAGGTGAGTGTTCTGCAGAAGTACCTAATGGGGAAACAATTCTGCTCCCTTAAACCAGTTTTGTGTAACTGCAGGTAAACCAGTGGTTAACCTGGCTGGAAACTGCTGAAGAAGAAGAATCTGAAGAAGAAGCTGACTAAAGAACCAGCCAAAGCCTTAAATTGTGCAAACATACTGTTGCTATGATGTAACTGCATTTGACCTAACCACTGCGAAAATTCATTCCGCTGTAATGTTTCACAATATTTAAAGCAGAAGTATGTCAGTAGGATATTCTCTGCAAAAGGTTTTTGTAGTATGTCTTAATAGTCTACAATAAAAATATTTTAGAGTATCTTCAATGTTTAGATAACAGTGTATTAGCAGCATGCAATAATTACATCATAAGTTCTCGAGCAGAAGCAGTCTGTTGCAAGGGTCTTCTTTGCTGCCAGTTATCATAGGCTGTTTTTAAGTTAGAAACTGAATAGCAACACTGAATACTGTAGAAATGCACTTTGCTCAGTGTAATACTTGAGTTGTTGCAATATTTGATTATCCATTTGGTTGTTACAGAGAATCCTTAACTGTAATCGATGGTTGTTGCCGTAATAGTATATTTGCCTGTATTTCTACCTCTAGTAATGGGCTTTATGTGCTAGGTTTTAATATCCTTGAGCCTGGGCAAGTGCACAAGTCTTTTTTAAAAGGAACAGTTTACTTGCACAAAAACTGATCGGCTGAAGAGATGGTTTAATGCCCTTTGGAAGAGGTTTTTGTGGGTGTGAAACATGACATGGTGAGAAATTTGAATTGGTCCCTCTTACAGTACTGAAATTAAGTCTACTTAATTTATCAAGACATGTTCATGCCCTGATTTTATATACTTGTATCTATCAATAAACATTGTGATACTTGACTTGTTTCTGAATGTCTCCCAGTAAAAAAGCTTTGGCTGATGACTTGTTCACTTAAGAAAGGAAACAGCAGTGGGAGTTGCTTAGGTTGCAACCATCCTAAAATTACTTTTACACTCCTTGTCTGGGTATGCAGATGAATTCTGAATAAGGTCACAGACAAGATGAGACACTACAGATGTGTTGTGACAGGAGGAAAGTGATGGAATTCTGCTGAAGAAATGGTAGGGGTTTGCCTTGTGGTCCAGTGTATGCCTTATCAGTGAGTATGTGCTTTTGACTTGGTAATGCTTTGAGCTTCCCCCAGGCCACATGCATGTTTCTGAATCAAGTGGCACTGTCTGTTAGCTGCCTGTTTCTCAAATCAAATTGGCAAAAAAAACTCTACAAAAGAGTTGAATGATGTTGCATTGTACAGGCTTGAAATGTCATCTATTAAATACTCAAAATACCTTACTTCCTAGAACCTTGTCCCCAGTGAGTTTTTTTGTCCTTGTTGATACTCAAGACTTAACCCGTTGAAATGTGATGTATTTGTAATGGCAAAAGAGTAAAGTGGCTCCTGAACTGGAGCTTGCTTTGCCAGTGGTGTGAGTGCTGTAGCCTATAAACTGTTCAGCATCACAGGACGTGAAGAAGTGGAGCCCAGGAAAAGGACTAGAGCTGATAACTAGGCTTGCTTTGAGGAAAGGGGGAGTTGGAGTTGGCATGGAGCATCTTGTAATGCTGCAGAAAAGCAGGTCATGGTTTGCTTTGAAGGGATCCCTAAGTCCAGTCACAGCTCTGCTCCCCTCAGTGTTTGTGAGCTATGGTCTGTCAGGGAGTTCTGCTACTGCCTTGAGAACAGTGTGAGCCTAGGAGATCCAGGTACTGTGCTCTACAAGCTAAATAGCATAAAGGGTGTTGAACCTGAATTGCTGGCAGAATTCCATGGCACCATCTCTGCCTTTCAGAAATGGGGTGTATTTAGCAGTTAGAGGGAGAGCAGGATGCTGGTGTGGGGTCCAGTTAAGAGAGACTGGAATGCTCCAACTGCAGTTGAGTGGCGGTTGAGAACTTGGCTGTGTGTGACAAAACTGCAATTCCTGTGTGGCCGTGATGAGCACTGACATCCTGGGGCTTCCCAGAGCATTTAATGGTACATTGTTCCTCTGAAACTCACAAGGTCCCTGTTTATGGAGGGATGTAGTCACTGCTTGAGCTACAGAGGTGCAGACTTGACTCCTCACTCCATGTGCAGGCTCAGGTGCATGAGTACCATAGGCATGAAGGTTCTGCAGTTCAATACTCATTCAACAGGGTGCACCAATACAAGTACAGTTATAGGTTCATTTAATCCTAATTAATTCAAAATTCTGTTTCAGAATTGCATTTGTGAGTGTAATAAGGTGCTGTGAAGTGAAATTTACCATTGCTTCACTAACAGCCTTCTGTTTCTCTGAGTTTGTCAGTTTATCCTTAAACTTTGCTGTTCCTCCTGGTTGGTTTAGGGGTGTGTGGTGCTGTAATACTTTGTGTGTCTGGTAATCTATACGTGAAGCATGTGATGTACTTTGCTCCTGTGCACTGCAGAAGGAAGATGGGGAGGAACCACAAGTCAGGAAAGAGTGGTTTCCAACTCAAGTTATACCAGAGGTGAGAGGAAAAGGTAGAAGGATGTGCAAGTAAAAACTTGGGAATGGATCCAGAACCTGCAGCTAAGCTTTTCTGCCAGGTTTTGGAGAAGGCTGAGCTGGCAGCTGTGGGCTCCTCAACACAGTAGCTAAGCCTTGTATTCTTGCCTAGTCTTAACATGTCCTTACTACAGCCTTATGTAGCTGTGCATGGAGGCTTTGCTGCTTGGCTTGTTTCTAACTGATCACTGAGTTAGGAACTCTGGTAGACAAAACTATAGAATGACTGAAAATGCAGAATAGAATGTGAACAGTAGAAGATGCCTCTAAAAGGTGGAGCTAGCATCACAGGACTTGGATAGACCTCATACAGTGTGAACAGGTCTGGGTTCTTCAAGCTGGTGTAAAAATGGTGCTTACTGCAGTGTGCACATCAAAGTGGTCTCTCCATAGATGAAGAAAGGTGGTAGCATCTTCAAGATCTTTACTGCTACTAAAGTTTTTAAGTGCTCAAGTGCAAAACTTCTGGCTAATCTGGAACAGGGGGTGGCTGTTGGGTTGGTCTCACTTGTGTTCCTGTTGACTATGAGTGGCATTGTACTTAAACTGTAAACAGAGTTCAATTCTACACAGTAAAGTCACAGTCAAAATTAAACCACTGTAACTGACAAATAATGGCTTTTATTTATATTATTTTTGTTAAGTGTTGGGTATGATTTTACTACCAGGAGCATTGGGAAAAAATACATACTACACCTTTCCTACCACTTACAGCAACTCAGTTGATCCTCTGAAATTCTGAATTAGGCTGCAGTTCCTGTTCAGGAGCCCTCACCCTGTCAGATGTGGGTTGGATTCTGAGAAGGACCTGTCATGGTGAATTGTCACCTGCTCCTAGACTGTCACAGTTGGACAGCTGCTGCCTTGTCACTGAGCATAGCAGTAGGGCACCATCTGTCCAAGCTGCAGTGGTGCTTAGCTATGAAATCTGAGAATTCCAGGAATGTGTTCCGGTCACTGAATCCTGGAAAATCATCTACTTCCAACCCACCTGTGTTGTGCAGGGACACCTCCTAAGCTTGCTCAAATTTTCATTAAGCCTGGCCTTGAACAGTTACAGGGATGGGGCAGCCACAGGTTCTCTGGGCAACTGTTCAGTGCCTACCACCTTCACAGTAAAGAATTTCTGCCTTTTATCTCAGGTAAACTCTATTTGAAGCCATTCCCCCTTGTCCTGTCAATAGCTGCCCTTGTCAGAAGTCCCTCTCCAGCTCTCCTGTGGAAGAACCTTACACAGGCTCAACAACCCCAACTCCTGGGAGGGGTGTTCCAAATCACCTGATCAGTTCCTAAAAGTCAGAACATCTTCATCACTCCTATGCAGTTCTGTTTCTTGGGGAACAGTGCAGGAAGAAGCCTTATGGTGTGTGGGAAAAGGAGGAGGCTGGGTCCAGAACAAAAATTTTTAAGAGTGGCTTACCTGACTTGCTTTTTTAGCAGATGGAAGCTTCCCTCTGAATGCCATTTGGACTTGGAGTGCTTTTTCCCCAGAGCAGTGTGTAAATCCAAACAATTTGATCATTTCAGCGCACTCCTGAACTGTAAAAAATTAAAACGCATCTGCACCATGAATTATCACAGCTTATGTTGCAATCCAGGCAAGCAGCTACAGAGATTGATTTTAAAAGAATCTATTGCTAATTCATGCTTATTTTCAGAAGTTAATTCCCAGGGAGCTGGTACAGCCCTGTGGAGGGTGGTGGGCTTCTGCTCACAGGTACCTGAGAAACCTCCTTTTATCAACTGTGGTTGCTGCACTGTTTGCTTCAAGTGCTGCTCAGCTCCAGCCTTGTCCTGGTTTGGGCTCTGTGCAGGGGCTTGGACTGTGTGGCACCACTGATGTCACAAGGATTCCCCTAAATTTGGGAGGAGGTCATTACTTGGAAGCTGATAAATAGCCATGGTGCATCAAAAAATGATTTGAAGGAATATGAGAAGGGACAAGAGTGTGAGTCTAGTAGAGGAATGGATCAAAGTGTCACACAAAGGTAGTGGCTTTTCCCCTTACCTCACATAAATATCCTGCAAATTGATCACTACTCCTTTTTATTTCCAGTGATGTTGGCCAGAAAACCAGAGCACGCAGCAAGTCCTCTTGCCCAGCAGGCAGACACAGGCAAGATCCTGCAGGCCCAGCTCTAGCCTGGAACAGTTGTATCTCCACACCCTGGCTCTGCAAAAGCAAAACAGAAACAGAGCTCTGCTCTGTAACAGGAAAGGGAAAAGCTGCACAGCTACAGTTGCAGGCATCAGGGTGTAACAGTAATTTAAAGGAGACTGTATCAACATGGCTTTGAGGGTTTTTTGTGGCAGAGTGGTTCTGCATCCAGCACAAGATATACCCAAAAGAGCTTGTCATTACTTCAGAAGTAGCTGTATTTGTTATTTAGCAAGATACAAGCCAGTTACAGTATCTTCCTGCATCCACCCCTAGCCTGGCATTTCAGAATAAGCTGCACTTTTAAAAGACCAAAAATTCTCTCAAAGGGGTTCAGGCCTTTCCCTCTGACAGGTAGGAGTTCCTTGAATAACGTGCCTTTTAAGTGTTGCTGCAAAGGCACACAGGCTTGTCTGGGTTTGATTTAGGGAGGCCACATCCCTTTCCTTTAAGGGAGGGTAGTTGGAGAGTAGTGAACTGTTATTTTTAATGAGTTGACGAAGCAGCCATGGCAACAGTTACACTTGGCATGGATACATGGCTGGAGTGAGGAAAGCAGCCAGCTGAGGGGATTTTTATCTTCAAATATTTTGTAGTTTAGGACACCATCCATCTTGCATTTAGTTTTTGTTTATGTTAGCAGTAGAAGTGCCTGAAGGATCTGATGTGTGAAGTATTCCCAGAATTTTATTAACTAAGAAGCTATGCAAAACCACTTTAGTTTGTGAAAGGAAAAGGGATCTTTAACTGGTTTGATAGTGTGAAGGAGTTTATGGAGTTTGTTCTGTTAGAAAATGGATGCTTCTCTTTCTGGTAGGACAAAGTGAACTTTGAGAAGTGGAAGTACATAGAGTTAAAAGTGAAAGACAGGTGAAGGCTTGATCTGCATTTTAGGGATTTTGTTTAACCCTTTAGGAAATGATTGCATGTTCTTTCAGATTTCAGAGACTGCTGTCTCCACAGCAGAGTAACAAACAAGGCTCCAGGCACATGCAGCAGGCCAACTTTGTGTTCCTTCCCAGTTCCTTCCCAGAGGCATAAAGCAGGGGAAGGATTAAAGCCTTGGGTTTTTCTATTTGTACAGATACACACACACACAGATGTTGTGTATATCCCCATTTATCTATTCCTTTTGTTCCCCTTGGAGAAATGCCATTCAGTTACTCGATTATTTTAAGCTTAGTTTGTTAATATTTCTGAGTAACAGTAGAAGCATTAGTCCTAATCCCTCTTCCCAATATCAACGACAAAACAGGAACTGGCCTGGGGTTCAGCTCCCATGTTAACCTTAAACAGCCCCGTGGGCAGAGCTGAGAAGGGCAGGCCTCACTCAGTTTCATACAAAAAACATTTTTAAAGTCAAGAGAGCCCCAGCCAGGCTGTGGGGAAGACTCCCAGCATGATACAGCCATGGGAGGCAGAGTAGGTGCACTGTGCAGCTTTTAAGCTGTATGTAACCAATTACTCACTTGATCAACACAGCAGTTTCATTTCCTGCTCCAGTGAAGGTTTCCATGGTGACCTCCAATTTCCCATAGTTTCCCATCTATAGGATTGATGTAATTTAATTGGCAAGACCATGAAGTATTTAGCTGTGATGAAAAGCCCTTCATAAATTCAATTAGATAAATATCTCAGTAGATTTGCCATGCAGGTAAGGACCATAATGCAGTAAAACCCCAGCACAAATACCTGCAACAGGTGAAACCTGTCAGTGGGAATGAACTGATTGTGGCAGTCCAGGGGCTGGAATGGCTCTGATAAAAGACATCAGTTATAAATACAGAATATGCTATTCTATCAGCAATCCTTGTGGAATTCTTGCCAGTGCAAATTCCATAATAATCTTCATGAAGGACTGAAGTGTGACACAATTCAGGAATCATTTCATATTTTACATAATCTCCTCAAAGACTCTACACACTTAAACTGGTTTGTAAGGGGAAATGCCATTGATTCAAACTCTTCTTTCTCTCCTTTAGAAACAGGCTGCTCCTTGAACAATATAAATACAGGTAATCCTGTTACTTCTGACATCACATGAGCTTTGGATTTCATCCTTCAGTAAGGAACATAGAAAGACAGTAGAGATTGAGTTGAATCCTGGTACTACACCTGCTACCTGTACAGTAAGACAACCAGCAGCTAAATTAGACACTAGAGCCTGGAAAGATGGGAATGGGCTTCCTACAGAACCTGGTGCAGGCACTGGAACAGCTCAGGCTGAGAGCTCTGGATCCCAGCACGTGCACCACAGAGGAAGTGTCTCCCTGCACTGCAACACCATAAACACTGTGCTGTCTCTGTGTACTCACCCCAGCACCTCCAGGAGCTCCCAATTCCCAGATTCTGTTTGCTAGGCACTTGCACAGCTCCACAAGAAGAAATCCTTAGTTTGCCTGACAGTCTGAATAAAGCTTGCTGTTGGCATTTGCTGAAATGGCAGACATAAAGCACAATTTGGGGAGAAAAATCCCTTAATGTAACAAAAAATCTCATAAAAGCACAGTTAAGAAGGGAGCTGGTAGATGGATGCCAGCTGTATTCATGCCTGTTCTGGGAAATCTCCCCTTCAGTTCCTCAGTGTGATAAAGGTGCATGTAAACTTGATCCTACTGGATTGGTCTAGGGAGGAAAGAGAGGGGAAAATTACATCTAAACTGGAAACTAATTCAAGTGAATAACAAAGAAAACATCTGAGCTCCTGCGGTGCTGGGTGAGATCCCTCTTACTTAACTATCCAAATGCTGGGTGTCTAGACATCCACACACTCCTGGGGCAGCAGACAGGAACAGGTTCCTCAGAGTGACTCATTTCAACCTTACACAATTACCTTGGGATGGGATGATTTGCCCCCTGGGGATGCCAGGCCATGGGTCTCTCTCTACAAGGTGTCTAGACTGCTAATTTTTAGATGTCTGAAGATAAATAAAATTCACTTAATTACCTGGCCCTATAACACTGTAATAAAACTTGTCATTGTTGCTAGAGGAAAATTTAAGTAATTGATCCAGCCCTAACTTTCTTTTTTATTTTTTTTCCTTTCTGAGGACAGTATGAGATTGATGCAATTTGGAAATCAACATAGTAATGTGTTCTACACAGCACTTACAGCAATCCATTTAATTAGAATTTCAAATTTAGATATATAACCTGTAGGATCTGATGCAGGAAATACATACAGCTCTACGGGAAAAAACACAACCAGCAATACACATAATGTCTCTCAAAGTCTCTGAAATTCTTGGTTTCTTAATACCACCTTTCAAATACTCATTTGACCAAATTGGTAATCATTATTTACAGAGTTATTTTGTCTTTTTGCCTTTTCCTTCATGATTTTTCTGCTTTTGGAGACTTCAGGAGTTTCTCCAAAACATTGGATTTCCACACCTCTGACCCACATTCCTTCCCCTTCTCTTCTTTGCCCTCTTGAAGGGTGTCAGCCCCACTTCCCTACAGCCTCTTCAGCTGCTCCAGCTCTGAATTGCTGAGACAGCTCTCTCTGAGCCCAGGGGAGACTATTATGGAATTTAGAAACACCACAAAGGAAAATAAATGCACATGTGCTTGTCCACACATCACCCTGTGCTACTTCCCTCCTCATTTTACACCCTAACCATTCAAGGATGTGAGATGAGTTCACCAAACTCTAAATCCAGAATGTTTGAATTAGAAATCTTGACACATAGTAAATTCTGGTTTGTTTTTCTTTGCTTTTCCAGTTTTGTATCCCTGAGGCAATTCCCTTCAGACATCCAGGCTTTTCACTGCAGCCACAAAGGCTGAACACTTAAAACAACAAACAGCCAACCAAAAAAAACAAAAAAACAAAAACAAACCCCAAAAAACCAAAACAACCAAAGACAATAAAACAATCCCAAAACTCCCTGAGGAGTGTTAGTTCTCATTGTTCTTGCAGGTGAGGCTTAGAGAAAGCAGCAGGTAAAACAAGAATCAGGATCAAACAAGGTGGCAATACTGAATACAGAACTTGATGCTCTGCTGCTCAGGGACAACTTCATTAATCAAAAGTAATTCCTGAGAAGCAGACAGTAGGTAAAGAAGTCCTGTAATCTGACAAAACTCCCTACATTTAATAATATATCAATAAGTCTTAATTAAGAAACTTGCTTTGCTTTAAATTTAGATTTGTCCTCCCCTGATTCTCTCAGCTGGATTTTCAGCTTATTCTTCTCATGTTCTACATGAGTGTTCTCCAAGATAACTCTCCATTCTTCTGTGCAGTCCCAGCTTGCTTTCAAAATAATCCTTTTCCACTTGGCACTAATCATGGCTGTAATTTCCTTTAACTGAAGTGACAAGAACATTCCCTTCTATATCTATCAACTTCACAGGTCAACCTGAAATTATAGAGTAGCATTTTAGTTGTGAGTTTAATGTTACCAACTGTTTTTGTTAAAAAATGAAAATTTAAAAAATCAACAAATAACAATTTTCTAACCATTATTCCCAAGATTGGGTGTGGATTTAGCACATTTGTTACCAGGGGCTAAAGTAGCATCTGTTGCCTCTCAAGGCAGAGCAGTTCACAGGAAAGGGAAGAAGCACAGCCAGGACACGGCTTCCACTTCTCTACCCACACCCTCCACTGAATTCTGCTCACACTGTTGCTTTGTTTGTTTGTTTTCTGTTCCCATGAGCCACTTAGAGCATCCACAAGAAAGTATATTCCATGTGTTGATCCAAATGGCCAACTGCATCAAAGAGATGCAAATCAGAAGGGTTTCTGCTTCAGGGAAAGAAATGATTGGCTATGGAATAACCAGCCCTGCTGTAGCTTTTGTCCTATACCCCAAAGTTATACCACTGGCTCATTTTAATCATGTCAGATTTACTAATTCTTAAAAAGAGATCACAGAAATGCATCCTCTTAACTATTAATAGAAGCAATGTCTGCATTTGTAGCAATTAAGAGTTGAGACAGTTGACCAGGGAGTTCACAGCAAAGACCATCACAACTGGGCATTAAACTAAACCCATGTGAAAAGCAGGAGGAAGGTTGCAAAATATTAGGATAGGGCCATTAGCCTAGGGAGATACAATCACTGAACTGTACCTAGAACAGTTCTGACTTTCTGACTGGGACATCTGTGAGCCTGCAGGTTTGTCTAGTGAAGTTTTCCCAGATAATCCACATAAAAGGTGGATTTTGAAAGAGTTTTTCATGGCTTTTTGGTTCTGCATCTCACACTCACCCCCCACTGCCACCCTCAGTGATTGGTCTGTGGTTATTTTGGGTTTGTTTTTTTAAACAAATCATCACAGGAAGTTTTCCCAAACAAAACAAATGCATGTGATTATTTGGCAAACTCAGTGATTGAGCAACTACAACCGCAGGCTCTGCTGAAGCTCTCCAGGAGATATTGATTAATTGCCTACAAAGAGTACTCTGTAAAAGCAAAGCAGCTTCATAGCAGTTTAATTTGAACAGGAATTGAATCAAGTCATGCCTGGCCAAAACCCAGCTCTTCAATGCGGGGATCAACAAGGATGGTCATCTTTTAGCAATAAAGGCTTAATTCTGTAAGACAATTCTGGCCCTAATTTGTTTTCAAGCCATACTCTTGGCCAGCACTTCAACCTTTCTAATAGCAAAATTATGTGTTTATAGTTTTCTTTATTTAAATTAAACCACTCAAAACCAAACACATCTTTTTCAGTAGACTTCATCTAATGAAGAAGGAGAAAGAGGCTGTGGTTCTATTACTGATTAAGCAACAATGCTTATAATTTTTTTTAATCAAGGTACAATTTATGCTTCAAAGCCTTGCAGATCAGACAAAAATTTCAGTACAGCTCAGTAAGGAATCACCCTGCCTCAAAGCAGCTTCATGTCAGTGCTACATGAAATGCAGTCCTGATGTACAATCTGGATCCCACATCTTCACTCATCCCCTTGCCCACCAAGTTTTCTTACACATTTCTTAAAAGCAACTTCAAAGACAGAGATGTATGGAAACCCTAAGAAATACAACATCACTTCAGCTGGAATAGAGCAACAGGACATTGTGCAAAAGTACAGCTGAAGGGAACTGCTGCTATTTTGGGGCAATTGAGGCCAGGATGGAGAACAATTTAAAACCCGCAATTCTTTTTCAATGAGAATCACTTCTATGCAAATACTATAGATACCTCTAACCTCTCACTTATGCTGAGCTTGCACTGCAAATATTATAGATACCACCAACCTCTCACTTATGCTGAGCTTGCACTGCAAATATTATAGATACCACCAACTTCTCACTTATGCTGAGCTTGCACTGCAGCCAGATGAGGTGAATCTTGGGTTCTTCTAGGATCACAGCACAGTCTGGACTGGACAAATCCATTTAGATCCTCGTGTCTTTGATGTTACATTTTTCCTATTTTTAATGCATACTTCACTTGATTTTACTGTTACAATTTCCACTCTCCAGTTTTACAGCTGGATAGATTGATAGCTCTTGCACATGCACCAAATAAAATATCCTTTCCCTGCATTGTTTAAAGGCAACAGAAATTGAAGCACTCGTGGCAAGGCGAGCGTCTCTTGGGGCATTAATTACAGACAAGTGAGTGCAGAGCAAAAAAAACCAACAGAAGATCCAAGATAGAAATACAGAGACCCAAGTAATTAAGGTTCAAGACTATAAATAATATCTATCAAAGCACTGATCTGACACATCTTTGAATTTCTGTCCTTCCTTGCCCCTTCCAATAATACCATTCTGTTTATATGGCAGCTCCTAATTACCTCACAGCCAACCTTGGCTACTGTATGAACAAACCTTGAGCAGCCCAGAGTGCAGAAGGAAATGAGGAACACTCCAAGAGTTATGGGTTCAAACTCTTGCAGTACATGCCAATTCCCCTAATGCAGTGACCATAAAACAAAACAGCTCCATGAACATGGAATTGTCTGTATGAACACTCTGACTAAAATCACCACCTTTAATTTGTGCATGAACATGCTTTGTTGCTGCAAACCCAAATGAGACCTAATTACCCTTTCCTTTTTGGTTTTAGTAAATAGCTGCTGACAATAATTCTTCCTCTCCAGCTGGTCTGGGACAGCTTCCCACAAGAAAAAAGAATGTTACCTTTTGCTTAGACTGATTCCCATGAGAATGGAACATGTACTGGAATAATTTAGCACAGCATAACAGATACAGACAGTTTAGAGCAGTTCAAACTCTATTGAAAGCTGGAACAAAGAAGTTATCTGTCTTTAAAGAGTGGAGATGGATGAAGAAATGTTTCATGTTCTCTGGGGCATCTTCAGAATTGGTAGTTAACTGTCACCAGCTCAGACCAAGACTGGTATTTATTAGTATTTATCAGTATTAGCTCTGCCTAAAGGAGTCTGTGGTTCAGCAGTGTCTCCAGAACCAGAACCTCCAGGTGCAAAGGTGACAAGACTCCAAATCCAGTTTTCTCTAACAGAGTTGTGGAACCAGACAGAGGGAATATAGCATTGCATGAGATTCCCCTTAAATTACAACCTCCTCAGTCCTATAGAATGAGCAGCCAGCAAAGATGAGTCTCTACTACTACCTGTGTGCCCTAAATCAGAAAGTCACTTCTGAATTAGCAGATACAGTCTGGAACATTCTGGCTGAGACCTATCTGTCACTGAAGACAGAGTGTGCAACCAACTCAACTGCACCTTCGACAGGAGGCCTAAGAACCAGAGTGGGCCCAGAATATTCCTCAAAATGTCCAAGAATGTTTTAAGTGTTCCTCAGCGTGTCCAAGAATGCTTTAGCTGTTGCAATTAGTATATAGGATTTGCATATGAGAGAGGCAAGAGAGCAGATTCATGTGCTAAGAACTCTGAAGGGGTCAAAAACATTTGTAGAGTCAGAGCATTGCTTGGAGCCTTCCAAGGCAAAAGAAAACACCCCTGAAGTCACTGCCACAAACACTCACTCTCAGGTGCTAAAACTCCCTGTTTTCTTCAGCTAAAACTGGGTATTTGTATTTTAATCGGCAAAGGCTGGGTGGGAAGCTATGAAATTCTTGTATGCTGTTGAGCCAAACAGCACTGCTGGAGTTCAGGCAACACCACAACAATATTGGGGCCATCTCCAAACAGGGAGATAAAGGGACATGCATAAAATAAGGATGACACATTTAGAAAGCAGCAATAGGGACTCTAGCATTTATCATTTCAAATGGAGGTAAACTCAATCAAGTTTGCCAACCCCAAATACTTTGCCAGCCCCAAGCTCTGGAAGCTTCAGTGAAAGAAGTTTTTGCCTCAGGGCAAAGGAAGAATTAAAAAAAGGAAGAAAACAACACAGAGGCACTTGAAGAACAACATAGCTATGATGAGCATTCTTAATCTCCCCAATAGTTATGAACCACAGGTAAAAAAAAACATTACAAGCTGCATGACTACGCAACTGTACCTTCTATAGCTGCAGCCAAGACTAAAAAATCCTGAAGTTCCAAGTACTTCTAGTATAAAAGTATGAAGCTTGAGCAGACGTAGACCAAAATTCAGGCAGGATGGAAATAATACACATTTTCAGTATACTGACTTTGAATTTCTCTCTTAACTATTCCCATATCTGGTATTCCCTTAGATTCTCTCTCCAATTCAAATCCTCTTCTGCAGAGCAATTGGTGTTTAGATAAATAGTAAAATACTATTATTAGGTGTAAGTACTAGTAGCTATGAGAATAATGAGCATTTAGTTACATACCTGTTTTCACATCCATTTTGCCAACTTGTTTTGTTACTCATATTAATACTGGCTTTGTCCCTGCTGACTGCTTCTCCAGCTGTAGGAATTTTCCCAGGTAATTTCTGAGCTCCAGATTTATTGACTGTAAGGTAACTACCACTATTTAACAAGGGAGTCTAAAATAACTGCAAAATAACTGCAAGACAAAGTAAGGAGGAAAAAAATAGGGAGAAAACTTGTTCCAGAAAGCCTTCAAGTCTTATTAGAAGATGTCAACAGTATTAATTAACCCCCAATGTAAGTTTAAAACTTTGCTACAACAAACACTGCTCTAAGCAGTGAAATATTTAATGTGGAAAGCAAGTTACACCCAGGAAGTGGCACTTCCTTATAGAAAGAACTGATATAATTTTAGCTGTTGTGCTCCTACCATAGGTCTTGCCTTGTCCAAACCCTTCCCGGGCAGCACCATTCCCAGATATATTCCTTGTTTCTGTGTGGATAGAGTACTGTGGTTTTCTGAGTTGAATTAGCAGAAGTGGACATTTACAAAGAGAATGATGGATTTACACACAGATGCTTTGTCATTCAGCAGTGACAGCTACTTCTTCCCACCAACTACTGACCTGGAAAAGCTTCTGAAAGAGAAAATTGAGTAAGAGGATTAAAAACCCCAAAAACTTACAAATACACACCCCAACCAACTCCCCTCTTCTGCCCCTCCTCAAACCCCCCAAAACAAAATACCCAACCCAGCAACTTTTTTTGGCGAGTTACATTTGAAATGTTCTGTGAAAGGCCAAATCTACAAATTTCAGGAAAGAGATCAAATTCTACATGCCTCTTTCCTCTTGTGTTCTGGAGGTTATGTGCTGCTCACATGTGAGCACAGCAAAATGCTGAGCTGCAACAGAGCTCACCAGGAAACACTTCCTACAGTCATGGAACTGTGGATTGAAGGGATGCAATCCACACCATGCAACTGTGGATGTAAAACACAAACTAGGAATAAACCACCTCTCTACCAAGGCAGTGTTACACTTCTAACTTGCTGTATTTTATCCAGGAATAGATTACTGCTAAAAATAAAGGAATTTAATAGCTGCAAGCCAACCACCTACTTCAGAAGGCAAGGAATGCTGCCAAGAGAGAATTACGGCAATGTTATTCCATCACAGCACTTTCAAAATACAAACATTAGAAAATATGAATTAAGCTAAAACACAGCTTTCTCTCCAGCTACAGCAACACATGACTTTTTATATAACCTTAAGGCTCCCATTAATTGCATTAACTCTCCTCCTCAAAGGGAAGAAAAAAGAAAATCTGACTTCTGGTTTTTGGTGCATTTTTGATTCCTCTTTTGCTCCATAAAAGCAGAGGAATAGTGAAGCAAAAGCATACCTTGTTCCACCTCTGTCCCTGTTGACTGGCCTCTTGTACATCACACAGTTCAAGCTGTGTTAAGTCATAATCTCTTCTTACACAACTCCTTTCTATGGAGAGCACAAAAAATACCTCTCACATATGAGATGTCTGAAAACCCCTGTTATTTTACACTTACTGAAAGCATTTCTCTCCAGCTGGATATTAGGTCTGAAGACCCACTCAACATTTCTTCATCTAACTTTAGATCATCTAACTTCATCTAACTAAGAGCTAACTTTAGCCTACACAAGATATATTTTCTGTACATACAGCAGCAAACAAGACCTTCAGACTTTGCACAAGGAAGACAGAATCAGTAACATGATAGAGAAAACTATGAGAGCAGACATGTATTTGAGGCAGAGAAAAGTTTCTAAGATCCCACAGTAAGTGCTGTACATCTTTTTCCTTCCTATTGTTAAGAGCTGGCTACTCTCACACCTGCCACTGCTGTCCCTGCTCCATTTGTTTCACCTTGCATGTATCAGTTTTCCTTAGTTGCACCAATTTCCTCACACTTCTCCACAGCCTTGTAAATAAAGCCAAGTGACATGAAGCATTCCCATCTCAGCTATCCACTGCTTCCCTGTGGTTCTGGGTCATGATTCAGCTTTGCTCTGACCCAACAAACATGAGGGTTCTTCTTCTACTTTGATGCTGAGTTTTAGGTAAGGCCGCACATAGAAGCTTGGTACCAAACTGAGCCACAGAGAGACATCTCGAGTGTTCTGCATTCTGCTGCCTGCTATGGTTACCAACAGCCCATAAACACAAGAACAAACCTATCCACAATGAGAACAGCTCATGCTCACAGCAGAACAGAAATAGCAGCATGGGAAACGTCACTTGCACTTAGTGCTTCAAGTGAACTACCAGTAGTGACAATCCAAGCCCTCTGAAAACAAGGCAACACATTTAGGCCATACAGTCTATTAGAACTGGTAGCAACACACTATCCAGACCTACAGAACCTTCTCTTAGCAAATGCTTGACACAGGACTTAATGACCAATGAAAAAAGAAAAATGTTTCCTTGGACTGGTACAAAATACTGATTTTTTTCAGAACCACTGAGAGAAATCAGATTTAGTGTACAAAACAGCAATTTTTCGTTGTTATTCCTGAACACATTATGTGAAAGGACTTAGTTCCCAAAGCCATGTACTTACAATACAGTTAAGACCACCTCCTCCAGATTCCACTGCCAAATTCAATGTTTTCAGGTACTCTGCTTACACCTTCTAAGGAGTAAAATAAATCACTCCAAGCAAATAAGCAAGAACATTTTATTGTGACACTTGCAGCTTTACCTTTCTCAAGTAATACAGAATTCTCCCAAATGTCTTTACCAGCCAACTTAAATATTTCATCTACATCTGCATCACTAGTTTATAAAATTTCTCTAAGATCTGCATATTTTTGACTGATTTAACACAAAAACAGAAGCAAAAGAACAGACTCTTGGAAACATAAAAGAGTTGCATTGTAGCACATTTATTCTTTAATAGAGTAAGAAATTACTTTAATAAGAAAAACCTCCCTACTGACCTTAACTCCGAGTGAGAAAAAAGATAAATATCCATAGCTCTTTGTCCCATCTGGTAGGATGTTAAGATCCATCTATGCATGTATAATCACAGAACAAAATTTTAGCCACACTGAACCACCTAAGGAGATTTTATGTTCCATAGTTTTTACATCCTCGGTGTGCTGACTACAGGACAGAGATTCTGTGCACCTACAGTGGTTTCAAATTAAAAATATACCATAAGCCAACTTAGAGAAACATCCATTAGGTAACTAATAGAAAGAATCACAAGAAGGTCTCACAACAGTTTCCTATAACATTAAGGTTCTTTAAATCACAGTTTTGAAATATAAAAATTCCATCTCCCCTGTAACTGAGATATATTTACATGAACGTTTTAAAAAGATGGTCTGTCATTCAGCTCTAATCGCTGTCATCTGAGCCCCCTTCAGAGCCCTCATCATTGGATGCCTCTGGCTCCGACTCGTTCCCAGAAGCTCTGGCAGAGCCCTCGTGGTCAGAGCCCCTCTCGGAGTCTCTGTCGGACTCGGCGCTGCGCGAAGCCGGGCGTGATTCGTTCTCGGAGCCGCCGGAGGCGCGGCTCCTCCCCGACTGCACGGACTCATTGTCCGACTGCTCCGACTCCGAGCGCCGCCTCTTCCTGGGGGACCTGTCACTGTCAGACTCCTCCTCGGACGCGCGGGCGCTGGACCTGCGGGGACTGCCGGCCTCGCTGCCAGACTTGTTCCTGTTATCGGAGTCGCTGTCGGAAACAATGCGCTTGCTGTGCTGCTGCTCCCCGTCCTCAGAATCGCTGTTGCTGTTTCTAGCGTGCCTGTGGGGAAAAATGGTATCAAAAGGTGCTCCCTTTCGCTGATAAATAAAGCAAGACACCAGGATTTGGGTAATGCTAGTGTTAGAAGAATGAGTGGAATTAATTTGCACCGGGAAGGGATGTTGTGAGTACAATGAAAAACTTCTCATTATCTTTGCATTATCTCATTAACACTGCATTTTCTCTTGAAGGCACGCATTGAAACTCTAAGTTCATACCAAGTTAATTAAGGTTCTTACCCATCATCAGCAATTTTGAGTTTGTCCTCATCAGAAGAATCATCACTTGATGAAATGATGGCTTTTGATTTGATCTTTCCTTTCATTGAAGGAGGCAGACGTTCTGGTTTGGGCTGTACAGGGGGAAAACAAAGGGCTGCTTGTTTATGTGGCACAGGGCCCAAATGTAGAAATACATTCAGAAAACCAGACGTGCTTTTAAAAAATTTTCCATTTACTATCACTTAATTCTAGATGGCTTTGGAAATATCCTTTTCACCCTTGAAGCAGCAATAGCAGCAACAGGGGAGGAGGATAAAAATAAAGCTCTAAGGCCAGTTGGCTTCAAGAGGTTTTGCTGTAATTTTCAACACTAATAAATCTCTCTTGACCAGGGTAATAGTGAACTCCAAATGCATATTTAGAGAGTGATGCAGTTACTCAGGGTTTAACTTACAGCCTTCTTCTTCTCTGCTTTGGGTGGACGTCGCTTTTTAGGCCGCGGGCCGTTCTCGTGTTCTTCATCATCACTCCCCTCTTCTGCCTTCTGGGGTCTTGAACAGAAACACATTTCATATGGCACAGAGCATAATATTGCAAAAAACCGTTAAAACATACAAAAACACCAGTCTCAAGAAATGTCCAGCTCATCAAGCGTTATTCCTACTTCTTTTGCAGTGGTTGTTTAAGTCTTATAATGTGTAATGTGTAAGTAAAAAATAACCATGTGACCTCTTGATAAGAGTTTGTTTTTAAACTCTTACAAAAGACTGCAGAGAATTTACTTAAAAACCCTACTACTGCTCAGGGAAGTCCAATATTAAATTAACACTAATAAATAATTAATCAATTAAAGTATCAGCTACCTCCTCCTCTTCTTCTTCTTTCTCTCACCCTCCTCTTCTTCCCCATCCTGTTCACTGCCACTGCCCTTCCTCTTCTTTTTCTTTCTAGAGATGGGCAGATCTTCATCACTGTCATCATTGACAAACTCATCAAACTCCCCTGCTCCTTTTTTGGAACGCTGTAAGAAACACAGACAACACAACCTATCATTCACATCCCAGTTACAAAGCCACCAGGAAACACTTCAAAATGGAAATTTAGCTGAACATGTTCTGGAGGAGATGAAAATACAGACCCTCTAAGAGCCTATGGCAAAGCTGACACAAGATGTGTCATTTAGAAACTGATTCCAAATTGGCACATAGTGAGATAATCTTCTGTTATTTTAACAACTGAACACATTTTAGTGATGCCACCACACTCAGAACTTTAAAGTATCAGCTTCCAATTTTGACATTTTTGTATTAAACCTGCGCAATTTTACTCAGTAGAGCCTAGGAGTTTGAAATCAAAAACCTGTGCTCCTGCAAAAGACCATATATTAGCAGGGGAAAATTAAGGAGGTTTAAAAAAAAAAAAAAAAAAAAAAAAAAAGAAAAAAAAAAGAGAGAGAGAGAAAAGAATTCTGTTCTACCCTGCCTCCACCGCCACCACGTTTTTTCTCCTTTGATCCTTCCACTTCACCAGTGAACATCAGAATATTCTTGGTCTTCTCCACATATTGAGCTCTTTGTTCCAGAAGCTTCTTCTGCTCTTCTTTTTCTCTCAGGCGCTTCTCTTCCTGAAACACCAAGGAAGCCAACCATCACCATTGTATTTGCACCACTACGGTGATTATAATAGCAGGCACAGAAATCATTTGCTGTCAGGAGACTGGAAAATTGCTTTTTGATGCTCTGTGTCACAGCAGAAGGTGCACATGGCAAAAAAAATATTTTTTTTTCTAAAAGTTTTCCACAAAGAAGCCCATGGTAGAATAGGTAAAAGTCTGATGGCAGAACTTCTGGCACATCTGTTTTGTTTTCATTAGACAGCTAAATACAAGAGAAGCTATGGGAAACCAAGAGCATCACCTGTTAGCTGTAATATTTTCAGCTAGCACTTATTATGACTAAGAAAAACAGCTACTAGGTACCATCCCAGAGCAGCAGGAGCACACATATTGTTAGTGTGTACCCTTATAAAGTGCAATATACAGCATTTAGTGGAATAAAACCTGTTCTTTAAGCAGTTTCTGGCGAAGCAGCTCCTTCTCCTGCTCCTGCTTGGCACGCAGCTCCCTCTCCTCCTCATCCTGCTTGCGTGCCCGAGCCACGTGATACTGGGCCTGGCTCAGTAAGTCAGAGCATTGCCTGCAAAATCCAAGGTTCTCAGGTAAGGCAAGGTGGAAAACACAAAAAGAAATGCTTTTATAAAGTCCCTGCATCACAACATTACATTCATATCCCCAGTGAACTAAAAAAACAGCTACTTGAAATAGCACAAAGTAGAGCAGTGCAGATTTTGGAGTAAATGAAAGCATTTTTAGTAAGCTAATTTATTTTCCAGTATATCATTTCAGAACACATTGCCTCACACTTCAAACTTAGCCAATTCATATACAGAAAACCCACACATGAACATAAAAGGAATCATGCCAACCAATTTGGAGAGCTTCAGAACTATAGTTAATAAGAACTTGTGTTTAATCACAACAACTTAACAAACCTAATTGGAAAGATAGAGCAAAATTCAAGCTTAAAAAACCCAAGAGTGTGAGAGTTAAGGTTGCATAAAGTGCCAAGTCACATGAAACATTACAGCAAGGTACTTTCAACACCCTCTTAGCTGATGCCAAAATGACATTTCTTTTAAAATGGAAGTTTTCTTCTCTGCACAAAGTGCTTCAACGATACCCATTCAGATGTACAGTGCAGGATGGCCAACACTTGGTATTTGTATGGGGCTATGGAAATCTTACAGGAATGTGCAGAAACACAAGAAAAGAATGAAACAGTAGTAGAGAGTGACCCTGCATTTGTATTTCTACTGTTCCAACAAACTGATAGTTGAAATTTCGGAATCTAGTTTTAATACAAAAAAAAAAAAAAAAAGG
This sequence comes from Illadopsis cleaveri, assembly GCA_013399915.1. NCBI lineage: Eukaryota > Metazoa > Chordata > Aves > Passeriformes > Timaliidae > Illadopsis > Illadopsis cleaveri. The sequence goes on from VXBB01001388.1 coordinate 85,736, forward strand.
GGAAAAATATACTCCACTTAGAATCTGAATGAAGGATTTGGTTTGTGGGTTGGTTGTTTGGGGTTTTTTTGGTTTTTTTTTTTACCTGGCTTCTGTAGCAGCAAGTGCCAAGTCAAATCTCATCTTATCACCTACTTTACTCAAGTAACTGAAGTACCTGGAGGAAATCACAAGAAACCAAAGTAAGCAAATATGGCATTACTTACATATTTATTGGAATTTTGCCTTAAAACAAAGCATTTACTCCTGAATTACAAACCTGTAAAACTCCACAGATGAGGAAATGTCACCTATTTCCTCTGTGCCAACACCTTTTAATATGGCACCTTTTAACAGTTAAAAAATGCATTTAGAGTTCTCCAAATTTAAAGCATTCTAAAACCACTCTGGAGAGGAAAAATTCTAAGGAGAGTTCTGAGATTTCATTTGCTGGCTCCTACCAGTAAGTACACTGCTGACCCCAACAGATTGATTCCTTACCTGTCACAGATTACATGCTTGAATTCAGCATAAGAGAAGGAAGGAAAACTTGTTTTTCAAAAATCCTTTCAGAAAAGCCTCCTTGACCTAATGGACAGGCCCTTGACAATACAACAAAGTTCCAAGCAGATCAGTAAACTATAATGATCAGTGCCTTGAAAAGTTTCTCCAATTTAAAAGAAAATTACTTCTAACTTTCAAGATTGCCAGTTTTTTCCCATATACCCTCAGACACATTTCAAATTAAGTGTTTTTGTGCTTGACTCAAATTCTTGGGTATATGAATATAATAACTCCTTGCTTGAGGTCTTAACTACGGAGAGTATTTTCCAAAACTTTTAGTTAATAGACAAAAATAAATTCATGCAACTTCTTCAAGACAATAAATAACAAGTTTCTCATTAAATTTAAGATACAATTTCTATCCTCATCATAACAGCAGAGCTAGGAATGCACAAATCATGCACCAGCTGCACCTAGGAGCAGGATAAATGGTTGAAAGCTCTGTTCAAGGATGGTGACAACTGGATCAGATTAATCACACCGGTGTCTGCACAAGATTTCGTATTATTGTTTTTTAAACAGAACTAAAATATCTCAATTGCACTTAAGAAACCACTTCTGTTCTTAAACTGTGACAGTACTTGGGCTTTACTTGCCAAAAGGCGGGTGAAATTAGTTTTAAGGGACTGCCAGTCATTAATTATGCTTATGTAAGATAAACAAATTTGCTTTTAAGCCCTATAGTTTGCTTTAAAAGAAGTCATAAAATAGCATTCAAGTTGTAGAATAATTGTCAACATCTTTTCAACTGTGCATTTCTGGGAAGAAAAGCATCTTGGTCACAGCAATAACAAAAGTCTCTGAGAAACACATATTGGCACCTGGTCAAACAAAACTGGTTCTGGAACAAAATCTGAACATACAGTTTTGTCAGTCCAATCTTTTGTTTTCCTACTAGAAACTATAGAATTACACAGTACTTTGTAGAAGATGATTGCTCTTCTAACCAGACTCGTCCTCAATACTGCAAGTATACTGTAAGGGGACAACAAAATAGATTATAGTGATTAGAAACAAATGATTACCTATGGGCGAGTTCCAGTTCTTTCACAGCATTAAGCACTTCCTTCAGATTGCTTTTTTCATCTTTCAGAACAGAGGTAGCAAGTCTTTGCAGCACTAAAGCCACATTAAACATGAGGACTGTATCACTTGGAGCCACATGTCTGGCCTGGAAAAAACCCCATGTTTTTAAGATAAGCTACAACATGATATCGAAATGACATACAGAGAATAAACACCATCATTTCAACCCCAGACCACCAAATTTAAAGAAACACAAACACATCAACTAACAGTAATTCTATTCTGTGATCCATGATGTTCTAGATCCATACCTTTAACAAAGTTTGTTTGCATTCCTGTAATTTGCCACATTTAAACAGTGCCCGGGCCAAATATAACAACACTTCAGTGTTTTGATGCTTATAGAACTTTCTGAGGCAGTTTTCATACTGAAATAAAAGAAAAAAAAAATCAAAGTAAGAGGCAACAGTGGTTTGTTATTTTGATTAGCTAACTCCAGCAAATGTTTCTATCCTTAAAAAGCATTACTGCTAATATGCCTTTTGTTTTTTTAAAGAAGTGTGTTATGCTACATGGGTGCCTTCTATTCACTGATCAGAACATTTCTCTTCTATTCCATAGCAAGTACCTGCTTATTTCTAGAAACTGGCTGAAGCCCAGAAGTCTCTGTAGGTCTTAAATACTCAAGAATACTTTTTAAAGTACCATTTACTGCAAAGGCCAAGCAACATGACTCATTTTAAGACTACTCAAATATTCTCCACAGTATGGGGAGGGGGGAATAAACGATCTATTTTCTTTATTCATCTCAGATATTTTATCAACTGAAATACATCTAATACAGTAATTCTATGTATCTGATTAATTAGTTAAAAGAAAACACTCCAGACTTTCCAGATAACTCAACATCAAGTTTGTTCTGTCAGCTGAGGAACTTGGCCATGCCAAGGGGTATCAGTTTCTCTGAAGTGTAAAAGATGACTTGTTACTATAACTTTTGTGGGTCTAGAATTAAAGGCTTAAAAGATAAAAACGTTACCATTTTCAGTAAAAAGCACCTTCTGTTTGATTCTTTTCTCAAGGAACCCTTCACCCTTTCTAAGCCTCCAAAATAGCAAGAAATACAAAGTAAGTTTTATTTGCAGCTCAAGTACAGAAAAACGGCCCAGAACTGTAACATCTGAGGTTGTTATTCTTGGATCTCACTGTGTTGTAAGCACCCAGTTTTCACTCACCTTCAGCATCAGAGATTTTGTGTTTAGCTCAAGCCTGCCTCAGATTTGTATGCTTTAGGGTAGAGAACTCAGTAGGATAATTATTGTGGCTGCAGTAAGCTGGGCTAGTAAATTCAATTTGCCTCCCTTTGAGTCCAATATCATGTATTTCACACGGTGACTACATAGCAGAACCCAGGGAACAATAAAACACTTCATTAAATAAACATATTTCTAATAACAACTTTTCTTAAATAACTTAGCAAATAAGTAAAATACTTTTTCTCCCAAATTGATGGCTGAAAGTGACACCCACTTCCTCACTGTAATTCACTGCTTAAATGATTACTAAAATGAGATTTTTCTTAGGCTTTTTGTCAATAAAAATAGACAAAGTGCGAAAAAAACAACAGACCCCATTCAAGCACAGCAGAGTGAATGTGACTGTGTTGCCAAAGCTTGTTGACAACAACTCACTGGAGGACAGTGACTACTGAGCTCCTGATCATGTAAGAGAGGCCCAGTAACACTTCTTTATTAAGCATCACAAAAAGCTTCAGAATAGCTCTGAATGAAGTGTTTTTGAGCCTCAATAAGGACTCATCTTAAATGACACAAGTTTGTTCTTAGTTTCTGTCCTGTTCAGCATATGCTGTTTTTTTAAGCTTATTTGTATGGTTTTCATCATCTAATTGTGTCAATTTACTCAGAATAGGTTGACACTTGAACATTTACTTGCTTGGGCAGGTCAGGTCAAACTAGCTGACCTCAATAGAATCTTCCAGCATGAATTATTTTGTGATTTTAACTGTGGTGAGTGAAATTACAGCCCAGTCAGCTTTTAAGACAGCTCTTAAAGTATTCATGTGGTCATGTACAACAACAAAAATCAGAATTGTTGGCATTTAAAAGAAAATCCCAGCAGCAAATTGTATTTACTTACTTTGGAAACATCTGAATGCAAATCACATACAGTAACTACACTGACTGAAACCCCTCTGACTAATAATTTATTCCACAACCAAAACTCTAACCCTGGTACCAAAAAAAGTATGAAAGTTGATAGGTGCTTTGTTACCCCTCGCCCACATTTGGCAGTCTGTTACTGAATCTAAACTTGATAGCCAACAGCTTGTCAGAAATAGGCCTAGAACTTGCTAAAACACTGCTCAGAAACTTTCCCAGCTGCTCTGACAACAGAGACATCTAGAAGTCATCTAAGCCAAGACAGTAGGTAATTCAACATGGAGCTGTTACCATCTGCACAGCACTGATGTACTGTTTCTGCTCTACGTAGATATGTGCCAAATTCAGCCACACATCGCTGATATCTGCTGTGGCCTCTCTCACTTGGGCAAAGACATCACGAGCTTCACGGAAATATCCTTTGTGTGCCAAGACAGCTCCTGAGGGGAGAGGAACATGGACACTGTGAGCTTCCAGGTTCATGCACTGTGCACTCCTACCACAGAAAATTCAATACTGCCTCAACAAAGTGCCCCTACAAAAAATGACATAGCTGCCATTTCCTGGGCTCCACCTCCACAGTGCTCAGGCCCTGAAAATACAATTCTCTATTAAAGCACAAAACTTAAGAATACGATCACCTCTGAAGGAAAACTAGAGTCTGATATTCACCTATGCCATTAGCAGCATACAAATTCTTTGGGTCATTTCTGAGGACTTGCTTGTAGATGGCTAATGCACGGTCCTGGTGACGTTTTTCCTGCAGAAAGAAATGCCCCAATTCATCACTCACTTCTACGTTGGGGTATTAAAAGATCTACCCAGAGGTTTTATGAACTAGAAGACACCAAACAGACATCAAGAATGGGCTCTGAATAGCTAACAACATACAAAAAATAAACAAACCCACACAGGGCAGAGAGATGTCCATTACCTTTTCTCTGTCTCTTGTGGGTTGATGGAGAGTCTGCAACCAGACGTTGCCAAGAGCCAGCATGGAATAAGTATCATTTTGTGTGGAGGGCTGCTTCAATATTCTTTCAAATTTCTTCTGTCCTGGACCCCACTCTTGTTTAGCCAAATGAAGATTGCCAATCAGAGACCAGGCATCTGGATGATCCTAAATAAAAATGAATTCTAAGTTACAAAAGCACTCTTTTCCTTTGTAAGGGTTCTTTTCCAAGAACAAAGGGTACTCTTCCTAAACACAATTCCATATTCAAAAGAACCCCAAACAAAACACAGAGAGCAGATCTGGCAGCTCTCTCTTCTTTCCCTAGGTTATATGAACAAACAAAATAAAAACACAAAAAGAGGAAAATTAAATTTTAATTTAACTTAGTATTTAGAGTGTTTTAATGTTAAACACTTATAGAGTTACAAACCTGATTTATTTGAAGTGCTTCTTTAAACCAATCAGAAGCCTCATAAAAATTCCCTTTATCCCTGGCCATAGCTCCCAAGCGCAAGTAGCCTGACAATAAAAATAGAAAATAAAATCAAAAAATCAGGGAACAGGTTAAAGTCATGTTGAACAAAGAAAATATTGTCCACACACGAATTTCAAAAGAAATCTTTCTCTTGATCAGCTAGGGTCAGCAAACACTAAGACACCTTTCATATTCTATTCACAAAAAGAAATATGACGTGAAGAGGAACTTGCACCCATGATGTCCATTCAAAAACTGCAGGTTTTGAACAGTTAAAGTATTGTAAATGTGTGAAATTGGCTTCATAAGTTAAAGACAACTGAAAAGCCACAAAGAAATGAGGATCCATCAGTTACATAATTCTTCTCTCTCCACTTGAAATAGCTCTCCCATCTCCACAAGACAATGGAAAACAAGCAGGGAAAAGGCTACAGATGAGGCTGGGGCATGATGTGTGCTGCAGCTTGTGGCAAACAGTACAGGTCAGCCCCAAAACTATTGTGAAAACAAGGGAAGACAGGCATATGGAGAGCAGAAGACATTGTCAACCAGAAGATTTTTGGTATTATAAGGACGAGTGTAGAACTGAAATACCAAATGTTTCTTACAATCAACATAATTTGGATGTTCTCTCAAAATGTTTTTATAGAGTTTTTCTGCTTCGTGGAATTCGCACATGGCCTCGTAGAGCCTGGCAAGGTTGTAGGATGTTGTCACAGAGATGGCATTGTAGTAATGCTCATCATGCTCAGCCTCTGCTTTTGCACGATCCAGCGACGCCAGGAAGTATTTCTGAAGTACAGAAAGAAAAGAGGAATGAAGCACTGCAGAACATCCTCAAAGAAAAACTTCTGTGTGATCAACACCATTTGAACTGTGAGTAACTGCATACCTTTGCTTCTCCCAGGTTTCCCAGCCTGAAGTGCAGGGCACCCACATTGTTCAGGATCTCTGGAGGGACATCAGCCTGTACCTTCTCCTGCAGAATGCGTGTGGCTGTTCCATAGGCTGACAGAGCACCCTTTGGAAAGAAACAGAAAGGGGATGAAAGAAAAGAGAGAATGAGCTCTACATGCTCTTATGAAAAGCACACACATAATTCACCACGTGTGTATTAATAATACCTGTATATCAGTCTGTTCTAGAATTTGGGCTAGCTCAATCCATGCCTCTACATCATCAGGATATTGTTCTGTGACTTTCTTTAAATGCCCCTGAAAAACAGCAGAAGATAATTACGCCACTTCAATGACATACAGCCTGTTTAAAAAAATGGAAATAAAGAGTGAAGGCATCAACCTTAACACTAGAAAGATATACCATACTGCAAAAGCAAACATCCTAAACATCTGCACAGTAATAAATCTGCATTTCCCTCCTTCACTATTCTATTCTTCTGTGGAACAGAACACCTGCTTCAAGTCTTAAGAGAAGCAACGGCTATTACACCAACATGAAAAGCTACAGAAATGTCTAACATTTCTTGCCTTTATCTACCCAACATTAGATTTAAAATACCTTTCATTAAAAAAAAAAAGCATCACTGTCTTTCCAGATAAGCCGAGACAAGACAAGAGCTTTCTGGAAATCACCAGCTCATTTGCTGTCTTCAGGAAATCATGAGTTAACTTCTCATCTTCAGAGGATTTTATATAGATATGGAAAGAATTCTGCCCTTTTCATGTACCACACAGAGACATGAAGCTGGGGGTTCTCTAAATTCCTGGACATGCTTAACGCAGAGCCCAGTGTAGTCTCAGCTCTGTCCAGAAGTTGTGACTCTTCACAGACAGGAAGATCCCTCATGACAGCCCATATGAAATATTCCACATCTACAGCCACCTAACCCTGAGTTTTATTCAGCTTAAGGAACAATCTGATTTCAAGTCTGATTTCCAAGTTCTACTCTTGAATGTAAACACATGGTGCTGGCAAAAGGAAAACTCACCTTTGCAATGTCCCGTTTCTCCTGGTCTTCTGAAGCTGCATAAAGAGATCCAAGGATTTTCATAGTCTCATAATTGTTAGGATAGGCTTTCAAGACTTTTTCAAAGCACTGTGAAGCATTCTCTTTGTCCCCTCGATAAATGTACATCTGACCCAATCCAAAAAACGGAAGTACGAAAGAAGATGAGGCAAACTGAGTGGCCTGGTAATAATACTGGAAAGCTTGATCATAATCTTCCTAATTAAAAGGAATTAAATGAAGACCAGTTAGTGGTTTTAAAGGCAACCTTTGCATGAACTTTTATAACAGAGACTTTTTAACAATGTGAGCTCAAAGGGAACTTTTAGAACCTGCCTTACCTGCACGTGAAAAGACCTCGCCAGCTGATAACAGCTCTCTGCCTGCATTGCTTCCACCTCTGTGTTATGGAAAGCATGAAGAGCCAAGTGTTGTACTTTACCATAGTCCTGACAAAAAAAAAAAAAAAANAAAACCAAAAAAAAAAAAAAAAAAAAAAAAAAAAAAAAAAAAAAAAAAAAAAAGAGGAAGTTGAATGAAATTTGGAAGTCTTCACTTTATTTATGGTCAAAGGATTTTATGATTTAAACATGGATAGCTGGAAAATATAACAAAGCTTTAGTCACAGCACTGACTAAATAACAAGACATTTAGTTTTAGCCGTTACTATTCTTTTCTCTATTTCATGTTGTAAAGCATGGTAGAGTGAGGAGAGGGAAAAACAAATCAACAAGAACCCCAACCAACCAAAAAAACCAACCCCAAACATCAAAAACTCAAAACTCCTTCAGCACACAAAGTTGATTTTGATTTAAGTAAGTGTACCTTTTCTTCATTTTCTTGAGAAAGGTTTATACAAAATTCAGGCCAAAAACCTCACACATGTTCATCTAGATTAACAGGCATTAGGCACCTGATGAAATGTGTTTGAATCTAACATCAGAATTCTTGCTGTTCAGAGGTAATCAAGCATTTAACTGTAAAATTTCAGTGATCTCTTACCTTCTTGAAAAAGAAGTGATTAGCCAAGTGATTCAACACCATTGGATTACTGGGATCAATTGTGTAAGCCCTAGAGAGGAGTTGAACACCATTCTTGATGGAATCAGCCTAAATGAAACATTGACAGGTATCAGCAGCATCTCAATATCTGTATCTTATTACCATCTTCAAAACTATTTTTCAGTCTAGGCTGTTCAGGATTCCTGACAACACCATACTGAGCTCACCAAAAAAAAAGTAAATTCAGCTATTGGCTTTTCTTCCTGCAGCACACAGGCGAAAAATGGGAAATGAAGCCACCATACAGGGATGGAAAAGGGCAGAGCAGGACTTTCTAGGAAAAAAAATCCCCCAGAATCCAGAAGGCTTAGTCTTGATGTCCTTTGACATGTCACACTCACAGCCTGACAGCCTTCCTTCTGTTTCTTCTACTGTTCAGTGTCCCCAGTGCCTGTTTGGTTTAGATTTTGATGTTTTATCCAATTCATTCAACAGTGGAATGAAGGTATTTTCATGTTCAAAATCTAACCAACAACTTTAGATCTCGTTTTAAAATCAGTACATGTTTGAGGTGTTTACATAGGAATATCATTGCATCAACTTACTCTTTTCTAAAGAAACTTTACACCTTAAAGAAAGCTTCCCATGGGTAAAAATGTGACTTACCTAAAAGTTCAAATCCACAACTGATGAAATAACTGCCCTTTATTTAGGACAACCATGAAGTCTGTATCACAAGCATGTCAGCTTAATCTGTATTTATTTCTGAACAAAACCACCAAAAATGCCATCAAGAAGTCATCTAATGGCTGTGCTTTACTTTGTCATTATGATGAGCAGAAAGCTGTTTTATTGAGATTATTGAATCTCTAACAGAGATTAGGTTTAAGAGCTAAAACGTAACATGAAGGCAGCTAAAAAATGAATTTCAGTTTGAATAGGTGCAATCTTTCCAAACCTAGCATAACAATACACCTGGATAAGGAGATAATGAATCATTCCTGCCTTCATTTTCAAAGGTAAATGTGGTTTATAATCACACTGTGCATTTGTCCAAGTTGTCCAGTAACTTGAATCTCATGTCCAACCTCAACCAAATCCAGTGGATGGGTAGAGGTCCCAAAGCTCTAAGTGCTTTCTTTTAAGAAAAACAGATCAGAGAGACCTCAATGAGAGCAGCGTGATCTCAACCCTGATCTGACCTTGTAACATCTTCCGGGAGGAAGAAATATTAGAAATATCTAAGCACAAAAAAGATACCAATTAGTTTGATACTCAGAGAGAATCTTTTCCCCAGAGTGTTCTCCCTTCCCTGTGTCAACTCTTCAATGCTACACTAACTTCTACTACAAAGTTGTGAGAACAGTTTGAAGTAAAGGACAGATGATGTATTTCTTGGAAAGAACACATAACATCTTTGAGTGGCTCAGCTTTTAAACATCAGCTTTTTGAATCTTCAGGTGAGTGGGCTCATCCCTTGACTTCAGTCAAAAGATTTTTAGGAAAAGGAAGAGAAAGATAGCAAATATCATCAATTTCTCATCTGTGGAATTTATTAAAACTTGACTTTAGTGTATTTTTGGTTCTCTCTGCAGTTTTATGAAAAAACCTCTTATGCCCACTTTTTTTTTTTTTTTTTAGTTTCTTCATGGAAGTATTAACAGGATTTTTTTTTTCCTTCATGAAGTAGTAAATTTTCAGACATTCTGTGCTAAAAAAAGATCTTTCTAGGGAACTATAGAAAACAGCACTCTAAATTTTAGCCACATACAATTCTGCAGCAATATTTATTTTTTTAAAAACACTTAAGGGTCTCATCCTCCAGTCATAATATCTGAGATGGTTAATCCATGCTAAGGAAGTGATGATCCCAACTAAGCTATATTTGCATGTATTTTTCTAGTGATACAATACCTAGAAAGGTGGATCACCACTTAATTGCACTTTTATCAGCCCAGTTAAAATTTCTTCTTGCCTACTCTTTGGCTTAACGTGCAGCATGCATGCCTGAATATAACTTTGAAACTTGTTTGAAAATTTGTTCTAAACTTCTATAAAACTTGTTCTAACCTCCTGGGAATATGTCTTTTATCTTGACCTTCCTTCACATACCTCATCATGCATTTTTATTATTTTAAATGAAACAGTTAACCTAGCACTGTTTTTCTGCACCTAACTCTCCTATAAGTAACAGAATTGAAGATTTTTAACAACAGAAGAAAGCTATTCAGAATGTGCTCATCACATCACAAGCCCATATCTATAATATCATTCAATAGTAGCACAGACTTAAAATTATTCAACCATGAAAGTTATTACCCGTTTTAAAACTGGACTAGCTTTGAAAGGATAAAAAATATGCTTTTTTTTAGCTATAAAAAAAGTAAACTGAGCATGGATTCCTGCTAAGTGAGACCCACCTCCTTATTATTGAGTTCCAGAACAGCCAGTCCAACCAAGGCCCCGACACACTTGGAGTTGAGCTCCAGAGCCCTGCTGAAGGCCAGGCGAGCTTTCTCCAGCTTGTTCAGCTTCACAAAGCAGTGGCCCATTCCCAACCGAACCTCGGCTAGAGAACAACATGACACCACTCAGAATCCCAAAGTTTCAACTTTATGCCTTTTTTTTTTTTCACAACCTGGAGTGAAAGCAGAACTTTTCATAGTTCCTTAAAGCCTTGTAAGGCCATCTAACAATTTGCTGTTTTTCAAGGCAGCAGCTCGTACTTGGCTGGCCACAAAATGAACTTGAATGTATTAGTAAGACTTTATTTCTTCATAAATCCCAGAACACTGATCTGTCTCCCACAGACTCCAATGCCAAACAAATAGAAAATTACTTTTATGGGAATGTATTAAAAAATAATAGAGAAAAGCATTAAAAAATTGCCAGATGGAAGGGCTGGACACTTCTTAGGCAAGTTAAATTCACCCCAAACTAGAAGGTCTTCAGAAAACAGTGATGAATAAACAAGTCAGCTGGCATTTCTCCTCAAATGACCAACTGATTTACATGCTGTTTATCATCCTCCAACTTCCATGACCAAGTACAGATGGACTAATACAGAAAATTCACATCATACTGCCCTTTCAGACTGCCTGTCATCTAAGAGTACAGAGAATTTATAAACAGCAGTTTCAAACCCGTGTCTGTTAGAAAAAGGAGAGCAAAGGAAAGATGTTGGTTGAAAAGTAAGGCTTTTGTAGCAATCATTCTTATGGTAAATCAGACGACAGAACACACATCAACTTTGCAATAAACCTTTTCTCAGACAGGTTATGGCAAAGTCTATCACATCTCTCAAGAGACTTTCAAGTATTTCTGATGCTAATGTAAATACCTTGAATTAATGTATCTAAATCCCACGTATCATTTTTACAACCATTAAAAATCACTTTCCCAGATTTTTGCATAATGAAAATAATACAAGACCAGGAAAACTCACATCATGCACTGCAAGTAGAATTTTGCTTTTCATGTCTTGTATCATTACTGCTATGTCATGTCTGAAGCCTCATTACAAGAGCTTACAGAGAAAGAAATTCTGCAAGAGTTTTGAACAGTTCCACCCCTTCTCATACAACTTCAATTTCTCTTACGTGCAAACCCCCATTTTCTAATACCTCTTTAAAAGGTAATACTTAAAAAACTCTCAGTATTTTTCTAAACACAACTTTCTTCTCTAAATATTAAGAAATACTTCAAGTCAATGAATGCCTAAATCCCTCTAACGAGGGTTGGGGTTCTTTTGACAGATATAGACCACAAAAATGCCCTTTTAATTTGAATTAGGAAGATCTGAGTTAGTTTGCAAGCACAGCAAATACCTCCAGTAGCAAATACTTTCTGTCTTACCTGGGCAGCCTGGATTGGTACGCAGTGCTTTCTTGTAGTAGGCAAGGGCTCCTCTATAATCCTTCTTGTTGAAAGAAATGCATGCCTTACCTGTTAGAACATACCAGGAATAAAACCAAGATTATAAACCAGAAGCTCAAGTATTATTTGGTTAACTTGTGCTGTGCCTATTTTCAAAAGTTACAGTTAAAAACTATCAGAAAATTCAGAAGACAACTTTTATTACATTTGATGACGTCAAGTATATGAAAAAAGCAAACATGAAAACACATTAAATTTACGTTTTCATATTTTTCTGCAGAAACTTATTTCCTTATTGGTCCAGAGGAAAAACATTTACTAAGACTAATAAAGAACTTAAATTACAAGTGCTACAGTCTATTGCTTCCTCACTAGTGGTAACTTCACCCTTAACAGAGTGTCCAGCTTCATTGCCACCATCAGGGAAGCATAAACAGCTGGACTGGATGTATGCCCATGGGTCTCAGAAGATGCCAGTCAGCACTGCATTTTTCCTACCTCTTCTACCTATGTGTACTTCCTAAATTTGAATTAGTCTCTGTCATGTGTGCCTTGATCACATTCTCTCTACACATACCCTCTTAAGCACATAATTCATTCCAAAACTCAATCAGAGAGACCAAGTTTTTACAAATATCCATAAACTCATACCAAGTAGGGCAGGAATATTATTTGGAGACTGGTTGAGCACGAAGTGGAACTGTGCATCAGCTTGGTCCATCTTATCACCTTCAAGCAGGCAAAAGCAAGCTCTTCCCAACAAGTGATTCTAGACAAGGAGAAGAATGTGCAATATGTTTATCTTTGTAAAATATGAAGTTTGAACTGTGTGAAAGATTACCTGTTTTATAATGCTTTTTGCAATTAAATTATTTCTCTTACATTTATGAAACAAGAGAATACCAATCCTTCCTTCCCAACCTCCAAAGTTGACTGAAGTAGCTCTATCAGGTGTGCCAAGCTAGAGAGAACTTTTCCTGGTGGCACCTCGCACATTTCAGATACAAGTTTTGCTTACAAGGGACTTTAAAGCATGAGCAGTTTCTCTGTTCCCTTTAGTGAATCAGTGCTTGTTTTCTTTACAATCCCTAATTTACAAAAATGTTTTTTTGACCATATATGGGTATTACCTGATCATACATGATGATTTTGTCAGCCATAGTGTACAGCAGGGTGGCCTGGGTGATGAGCTCCTTCTTGTTGTCTTTGTTCTTCTCCTTCCGAGCCTGCTGTACATAGTAGGCTGCCAGAGTGTCCAGACATGTCATCTGATCTTTCTCGTGGTCTCTGTAGTCCAGGTTGCCATCGATGCGAGCAGCTTCCAGCAGCTTCACAAAGTCTTCTGTTTTGCCTTGCTTGTAGTATTCCAGCTACAAAACACAGTGTGAGCAGACAGTGCCACCCCAGTGAGTACATAACATATCAAGCTGATGCTTTAGATATCACACACACTCTTTTTTTTCCAGAATGTAGGGATAAAGCAGAAATAAATGTAGGTATCATCAGAGAAAGGTATTCTGATAATGCCAAATATTTTTCTGTCCCAGAATCATTGGATGGCCTGGAATGGAAGGGACCTTGAAGATCATCCATTTCCATCCCCTCTACCATGGGCAGGAACACTTTCCATCAGGCCAGGTTGCCCAAAGGCCCATCCAACCTGCCTTTGAACACTTCCAGGGATGGGGTATCCACAGCTTCTAAGGGCAACCTGTGCCAGTGTCTCACCACCTTAAAACATAAGTTTTTGAGCTATTTATAAGTGAAGAATGCACTGATCTTCCTCTTTTTGACATTTTAACATTTAACCATACTGTCCACAGTATAGATACTGCCCCCTCCTCTTTTATGAAGCAAGTAATCAAAGGCACAAACCAGGCAAACTATGGATTGAGGGAAAGAAACCATAGAAAGCAATCCTCAAGAGGCATTGCTTCAGAAAAAAGAGATGAGATTAAAATCCTAATATGCATATATCAATCAGAAACATCTGGCCTAGAATCAATGACTGAATGACCCCATAAAGTTCCTGTTTGGAACTCAGTTATCCCTGGTCATAAGAGTATGGAAATGTAAAATATGATTTGATTATGTGAATACAGTATTTAAACACACAATTTGTATCTATACTGACCGCTAGGGCAATCCATATGTGCAGCTGGGTGTGCTCCTGTTTCAGGATACTTATAACTTCATCACCCTCGGGCAACTGATCGAAGTCAAGCTCGATAACCTAGGACCAAACAACACAGATCATCTTTTCACAAAGCATTAAAAACATCATCCATCATTGAGCTCAAAGGAAATTGGACCTCTCAGAGCACAAAACATAAATAATTATTTGTGTTTAAACCACGTTATGGACAAGGAAAGGAGAGATAGTATATTGCATTCTGTACAAGACAGAAGCAATGGCCTCTCTTTAGAGAAAAAACAAACCAATGTTTGGGATATAAGTGAGGGAGAATAAGCAGAGATCCTAATTCAACTTCTTTCACTATAGACTTCATGCTCAGAATCAGCCAATAATCAACTTGACTGCACAGTGCTGACTTTCTAAAACCTTTCCTAGAGGTAATATAGAGATCTAGCTCAGAGACAAAATCTTCCAAGTCATCCGCTGCCAAAAAATCAATACCTAAGACTTAGATTCCTGAAATTTTGTAATCTTTATGCCACAGGAAATTAGAGACTATTGAAGCAGCTAAATTGCTGAATATTCACAACTGTAGATATAACCAGCAAATGACATTAAGAACTTTTCATCATTCAGGCATCGTTTTGTGAATACTTGTCTCCCATGTTGCGGGGCGGTTCTGATATTGTAAAATGAAGAAAAAGGAACAGGTACTCCCCAGATGGATATTTGGGAACACAATTTAACTGCTTGTTAATTCACCTTACTCAGCCATGCTGCCTTTAATAATTAGTCATCTGCGTTACAAGTTAATTTTACAGCAAGAAAGAAGTGCAGTTGTTGTACCCTGATTACCAATGCTGGGACTCCTCTGTAGGCTGAATTAGAGCAATCCCGTTTACAAAGGCCTATAGTTTTGACTGTGCAAAACTTAAGCAGAAATTATTTTGCTGGTACTCTAAAGTTTTGATCATTTTAGTTTTGAGTTTGTCTTGCATAGTACCTCCTGTTTGACAGATAATGGCTCTCATCCATCAACTAAAAGATTTATGAAAGAGAAATAATTATTACCAACAGAGCAAATTAACATGGAAGTAAAAAAGAGCAGGGATGAGTGGAGGGGTATTTTATTGCATTCCCTAGTGATTAATTCAGAACTTTGGGATCCAAGTAGTCCTAGCCTGAACAGCAGCACCAAAATCACAATTCATGTTGACACCTCAGACAGAAATTTCTGCCACAGAAGAAAAAGGCCTTGAACATGTAAACTCCATAAAGTAATTTTGGGAGACTCAAAACCTCAGTGGCAGCCATATAGAAATTTGTTGCCGTAAATATATTTGTACATACATGAATGTCTGTATGTACACAGATATATGTATATATGTATGATGTGTGTGTATATAGAAGAGTAGGAATACAAATGTTCACAGAGAATATTCTTCAACCTGTAAGCGTTATGTCTCAACACCTTACTTAGCTACACTATTAACTTAGTATCTGCCATGGAGTGAATTAACACCAAACTTTGTTATACGCTGCAAATTTCCACATATTTCTCCTCAATCTTTCTAACCTTGGCTTGTGACAGCGTACCTTAAATAAAGTAAAGTAAGTTTTTTAGCTCTACGGTGAAGTAACTTTACAAAGTGGGTCCTCTGCCCTGCCTGTGTCTATGCGCTGCTTGAGGAACACCAAAAATCCCTGACACACCAAAGCGCGGCGAGGATGTGGCCGGACACACAGCTGTGACCTCGGCACGGGGGCTGCGAGCGACACTCGCCCCCGAGCCCGGGGCACAACCACGGGCGGCAGCGGCGACCACCCGCGCCCCGGCACGGATCGCCCTCCCTGCCCCTCCCCTCCGCTTCACCGCGCCCGACTCGCCTCGTCGGTGTCCCGGAGAGGGATCTCGATGGAGCCCCGCGACATCTTGGCGACAGCGCTATCGGAGCCGCCAGTCGCCGGGCCGGGGCCGCCGCGCGCACTTCCCCTCACGGCAGCGCCCGACCCGGACGTGCTCGGGAGCGGGGCGGGGCGGGGCGGGGCGGGGCGGAGCGGGCCCGCCCCCGGGGCGGTGTGAGGGCGGTGCGTGCTCATTCCCACACACGCCGCGTACCTGATCTGGGAATAAGTATATAAACTCCTCTGTTACACCAAAAGGCAATATTGAGTGTGTGTACGCGTATCCGCTGGTAAATCGAGGAGATTTACCTGGGTGCTCCCCGGGCTTTGTAGCACCGCTCCCTCAGGCGGCGCCTCGCCTCACGGCATCTCAAAACAGTCAAAAGATTTCCAAAAAAATGCGTTAAAACGTGCGGATTTTCCCCGTCTGCCTGCGAAACCAATGGGTAAATGCAAATTGGTATTATTCGACCAGCTCAGCTGGTGTAATACTTTCGATGTGTATTTACAATTTTTCAGGCACAGCTGGGCCAACTATATTCCAGTTAGGTTGAGTGTTTTAATGACAAATACGCGAGCTGATAACATTGGAGCCCGGTCTGTGTGAGGGACTCAGCCACACCGAGGTGCAAAGTAAAGAAGAAATTACACAATTGGGCTCCTAAATTGTGTTTTTCTAATTATGATGGCAGACGTTGCATATTTGAATCAAACACAGCAAGCACAGTAACCTATGACCCCTCTTGGTCATTTTTACAGTTGTACCAAGGGGGAAAAAGAAGGGGTAGTAAGAACAAAAGATCCTCAGACATATTTCTACAGAAATTATTATTAAAAACCCCAACCTCTGATGTTATTTACACAGCCTGTTAAATCCTAGAGCTAACTTGATTTTGTCCTGTAGCTAATCATGCACAGAATACAAAATTTTGAATTAACTGATAGTCACAACCATAAGGCATTAAAGTAGTTAATTTTATTTTAAAAATAAGTATGAATTACTGTAATACTATATATTATGCTGGTAATGACTAGATGACTTGCAATGTCACCTGTTTTGTGAAGATGAAGTAAGTAGCATTTTAAAGTACTTAACATTTTGAATGTGACCTTCTGATTTTATGCAGTAATTATGCTGAACTGAGTTACCTGCTCCAATCCATTGTACCAAATATTTCTTCTACTCATTGAGTAGATTTCTTCCATAAATACTTATTTTAGAGAAATATGGCAGGGAAGCAGAGTGATGTTGAAATTTATGTGAGGGAGTGTGCATTTTTTTGCACTAAAAACACGCCAGAACCAATGTTATGCAGAGCTGGATGCTAATTAGTAGAGTTCCTAACCCTTATTTTCTGATTTATCGGCTGATTTTTCAGAAAGAAACTACTTTTTAGATATTTTAGTTAATGCTAAAGCTGTTTGGATTGAAAAGACAGCCTGTTCCTGAGGTATTTGTTCACCAGTGTCTGTAGAAAACTAGATTTCCTCAAGAACAGAAAACTAGGTTTAATGAAAGATTTTGTAGGGTCAGACCTTAAGAATATTAAGCCAAAGTTAAAGAGGAAAAACAATTCCTGCTCCCTGGTACAAACCTACTACACACATTTTAAATAGTTTAAAATTTTATTACTATGCTATTGACATTTGTATTGTTCAAAGCAGGAAGACTCCTTTCCATGTACACTCCTAACAATAAGTCACTATTGGCTATGTAGCATCTCTTTAGTGTGTAAATTATTGTTCTAGTGAAAAGAGCTGCTCTTTTCACTTTATGAGTGTTTAGGGACATTTTAAGAAAAGAGGCTTTTTTTATCCTGCTGTCTTCTGTTTCTATTTAATTGAATTTTGTTACTGGGGAAATCTAATTTACCACTTTTAAACTGGGATTGTTAAGAAGATCTTGTTAAACAAGAAAAACTTATATTAAAAAAGTAAGATACACTTTCACTTTCACTTATGATATGTTATATACAGTAAAAACAATTTCTGTAAACTTATCATATGGAATTATAAGCCTTTTTCAGGAATGAAAATTGAGCTTAATGAAGCTACTTGGATAACAGTATTTAAAAAAAGACCTTTACCTACCTAACCACTAGTCTTTGCAAGCAGATTACCAAGCAATTATCAATTAAACAATTACCATTTGTGCTTCAGGTGCATGTCCTTAAATAAATAAGCCCCAGCTGGAAACCGCTGGGTGGTCAGAACTGGATATTTTAGTGGCAAAATACCTTTACAGCAGATTTTTAGGATAAAATCTCTGGGCTGTCGGTAGGAAAGTGGCAGTTCCTGGGGAAACTGTCCAGGGCCATCAGAATTTATTAATCTGCTTTAGGCTCTGACACAATGTGTTCATCTTGAAAATGTAGTAAAGCAGGCTTAGTAAAGTGCTGGGTAGATTGGTTTAAAAAGTGCTAAAAATTAGTTTAATGGGTATAATTTTTTTAAAATTAGATAGTTTAATCTTGTGCTAGGTTCAGAGGCTACTGTATTAGCTGTGTATCTCAAACTTGTTACTTTAAGGAGTTAGGATTTTCTCTCCTGCTGGTAAGGAATGCTGAAGTAGGCCATATTAAATGGATTTTGAGCAATGTTATAGGTATTCTTTTCCTTCCAAACAGCATGAGGTGTAACAAACCAGAGCTGTAAGAATGGATGGTCCTCACTGGTTTATGTTAACGTTTCACTGGAAGGTGTTGTGTTTTTGCAGACCAAGAAATATTTTTTGTAGCTACTAAAGGCTGCACTATTTTATACGGGATAAAAGGATTTGTAACTTTTATTACTACATTTTGTTCATGCTTCTTCAAATGATTGTGTTTGCACCTAAATCTTTGGTATTGTTTGTTCAGTTTTTGTTAGGTTTTTTTTCACAGATAGTTGTCTACTACCTCTGTAGTGCATTTAGTAGGTATAAGAGTGTGGTTTTAAAAAATGAGTCAGAGAAACAGTCCAGTCTTGGCTTTGCTTTGCTTCATAGAGTTTCTCTTAGAAAACTCGAGAGAAACAGCTGTAGGATGGAGGAGACTTTTCTCCTGTCCCCTGTGGGGCTAGTGGGAAATGAAGAGTGCCATAAGAAGTTAGCAGTACAAGTGCAATTCTCTGAAATTAATTTTTTAATGCTTAAATCCTCCCCAACTTTCTAAATAGGAAGCTGTCCCTGCAAGTACAGTGTCATTATTGCCACCTTCTGGCAAGCACAGGGATGATTCCTGTTCACAGTCACTATCCAGCGTTCTGTTCACAGAGGATTTGGACTCCCACTCTAGAGTTCAATACTTTCTCTGCTTATAGCTTTGCATTTTCCTGTTGGAGTCACCTTTTTGGCTTTGGCTTTGGCTTTGTGTTTTCCAACATGCCAAACATGTTGCTTGTTCCAGGAAGATGTGATTGGTAAACACTGAGTTGTTCAGTGATGAATTTTATTTGAATGATAAATACCTCATAAACAAAGAGTTACTGGGCAAAGGCCGCTTATTCCTCCCCCTCCTTTCTCTTCCTGGTGAAGGCTGTTTTTAGGGATTATGCATCAGCATTTCAGGCTTAAAATGCATGTCAGCAATTAATAGGACAAGTGAGGATTACACAAGTGGCTGCAGAGGTATCAGATGATATTGCAGTGCTGAAATGTAAAGAATGAAAGTATCACTGATTTTTGGTATAGAATGTTTGCTAGGAAAAATTGGAATCTTTAAGACTTTAAATAGAGTTACACCTAGAGAAAGATATTAATTTTTCATGAAATTACTCATTATGAACTTGAGGAATTTTGCCATTCTGTATCCTCTCTCTTTTAGAAATGCTTAGTTTACAAAAGCTTGCACTTGTTCAGAAGGAAACTGGAATGAAACAAAAGTTTGAAGTGGAGACTACACTGATTATTCCTTGCCAAAGCTTTCTTCCAAGGGGATGTCTGAGTTCTGATACCACGTTCTTTGAAATGAACAGTACATTTCTAACACATTAAATCATATTAATGCTTCCATGGAAACATTAGTAGCAAACCCAAGAACAACTGAGATCTAGCATCCCCATCATCCTCTAGTCTTTTTGATTAAATTAGTATACATGGAATGTTTGGGCTTTTTTTGACAGGTACTTAGCCCTAAAATGTTGGCATTTGATAATGACAGTTGTTTTTCATAAATTGCTTAGAATAAAATACTTTCCCTATTCAACAGAATGTAACTTGTGTACTGAAAATGGAAAGACAAAACTACAGAATAAATATAGAAGCCTAGGTCTTCTGGTAGTATAATGGTACTTTGGAAAGGGTTAGAAAGTAGTGGAGGAACTTAATCTTATTTAAAATATATCCTCTTTGTGTTATACCCCTTTAAAAACAATTCTTTGCATTCTGAAATCTGTGCATGCTCTCTAAAACCCAAGTTTTTAACAGAAAGCTTAGGGAAGGGAAAAACACATTACAGAAGCAAGGACTTGAGTGCAGAAGTCAGTTCCAAAAATAACAGTGAGCACTTGTGCTGAAGTTCTCAGGAAGGATGAAGCCTGAGAATCAGCCTGAAGATGAAAAAAGCTTATGGGAATATGTCAACAAATCTTTCTCTGTTTCCTGGAGGTAACTGCTTGTTCTAACATCCTTTTCATTAATGTCATCTATAATATAAACTCTATACTGACTTCTATATGTAGGAATTAAATAGAAAAAACCAATTCATTTTCATGTATCTAACATCCAAAATCCTTTCTCTGATAATTTACTTTTCTTCTTGTCTCCTTTATTTTTTTCTCTTACAGAACCCTTTCTACTTTTGTTTAAGCACTAAAAGTGACAATGTTTAAACAGATCAACACCCTTACTTTTTGTGGGCAGAGTCCTATCCTGCCAGATGAGATCTGAATGATCTATTCTATTTTGCTCCTCCCCAAGGTTTCATTAACATCTCTTACTTTTCAGATAGAAGTCATTAATTTTTCTTGACCACACTAATAACTTTTGCTCCAAGGGAAATGACAATAAATATATGGGAGGGAAAAGTAATGATTCTGATTTCTTTCCCACTCAAGATGGAAACTATTATTCTACTGGATCTGATTAGTAGTTGTAAAGTAGGAATATTATCTGTAATTTATTTCATCCCAGGAAGATAATGTGCACTTTTCAACCTTGGCCTTTATGCCAATGATTCTGTGTTACGTCTTAACATGCATCTTGCTAATAATGCAAAACTATTTTTTATCATCTTACATTGGGGATGAAAAACATTAATCAGCCTACTTTAGAACTCCAGTGTAATAGCACAAAGTGTATCTAGCTATTAATTTATTTAAGAAATGTCTATTCTGTGTTTCTCCCTAGCCCTTGATGTGTTTATGTGCACATTGTTCTTGGAAGGCCAGGGACATTTTGTTTGGGGATTTGAGGAGTGGTGTGGATGGATGCCACGCTTGGAGCCTGTTTTCATCCCTCCTATCAACACATGAGTTTACAATTAGCTTGATCTGTGCAAGTAGAGCCATTGATTCCAGGCTAAGCAGGACCCTGCCTGTCTTCTTGAATTAAGGCTTCAGGTTGGAAGAGAACCAGTAAATGTTATCAGCCAGAAGCAACAGTCATTTTAAGATGCAAGGAGGTACTCTAAGGAATGGTTCACTAGATCATTTGGGACCTATTGCCACATATTGCTCTGAGTAGATGTTCTTGCTCAACTTCTAAAGCCACATGGCAAGGGGGTAATGGTGGTGTGTGAGCAGCAAGAAGTATTCACTTAAAAGGACTTTAACTGAGTACCTGTTAAATGCAGCCTCCCAGAAGCAGGTAACCACACTTAGAGAGGAAAAAAATGTACAGCTGTAGGTTTTCAGGGATTCCTTCTCACAGCATCTTCTAGAATTGGTATTCTCTGGTAAGTCAGGGTGATTATATTGGGAGACATTGGATTTAGTATTTCCAACCTGTTTTGTTAATGGAATCTAGGCACAGCAGTAGCAGGCTAGTACACTAGAAGTGTTGTATGGTGAACTGCCTGGAAATCTGGGGTTTGCCCTAAATAGAACAATATTTACCATCCTCAAAGTGAGTATGATGGATTATCAGTTTAATATCTGATACGTCCTCGATGAGAGGACTTCATATTAAACGGATTTTTGGCCTCGGGAGTTGGACCCGGAGCTTGCTCCCTCCGCTCCGCGCATCGTCCCGGTATTGCAGTGCCTCCAGGAATGGTGCACCATTTATTTTTTTTTATCTGGAACAGTTGGATGGATGGGCAGAGTCTAACAAAATGAGGTTTAATGGGTCCAAGTGCCGAGTCCTGCACTTTGGCCACAATAACCCCCTGCANTGGTGGAGTCACCATCCCTGGATGTGTTTAAAAAGAGACTGGATATGGCACTTGATACCATGATCTAGTTGAGGTGTTAGGGCTGGGTTGGGATTCGATGATCTTGAAGGTCTCTTCCAGCCTACACATTCTGTGATTCTATAATTAGTGCAAGGAATTAAATTGTTCTCTCTCAGTAAGATGCATGTGGATGTGTGCCTGGAGTTCTGAGCTGCTTTCATTTGCCAAAGCAGTCAGATGCTGTTGGTACCTTGTAGTCCTTCCTGCTGGAATTGCCACCCCTGCTGCAGTATGTTTGTAAATAAAACCATTTCTAGCTGCAAGCTCAGCCTTGGAAAGTCAAGTTGTGTTTTTTCCGGCTTGCACGTTACCACTGAGAGAGCTACTGCTGGCACCCAGTCAAGAATTCTGTTGATTCAGAAGCCAGTAAAGAAACTCTCAGGACTGTGTTGCCTCTGCAAGTATAAGTTTATTTATATCAATCAAGTGACTATGCATGAATACAGATCAGACCATTCAAAGGAAGGAAGGTGCAGCTTGCACAAGTGACTCCTTGTGATCTCACTGGGCTCTCATTTGTGCCTTAGCAGATAATTTTAGAATTTCAGGGTGCATGTGTGGTAATTCATAATGTGCTGGAAACACAAAACTTCTAAGAGAAAAACCTTTAACTAGTTAATAACTAATTATCACTTAGGCATAATTCCTTTGTGTTAATCAAATGTAACACAAGCAACAAACCAGATTGTCATGTTTTTACTCACAATTTACAATGTTATATTTTCTAATATTGAGTCATTTTTTTAACAGTGCCAAGAGTCATTGTGTTCTCAAATATAATTTTTAAAAAACAGGTTCCTTTCTTGATTTAGCTGTGCCATTTTGTGCAGTAGCTGTACCTAAGGAATAGAATACTGATAATAATCTGTCTGAAAATGTAGTGATGGAAACCTTTCAACCCTGTGGTGATCAGTTTCATTGCTTAACTTTGCTGTTGGATTTTTTCAGGAAGCTTAGCCTGAATTTTCCTTGCTGTTCTGTTCCATTCAGCAGTACAAGAAAAAGATGGGGGTTTACCTTTCTTTAGTGTAATTTTTATTTTCCATGGGCATGTAAACAGAGAATTTCTTTGTAAACAGATGTTTATGAAAGATA
Organism: Illadopsis cleaveri; assembly: GCA_013399915.1. Taxonomy (NCBI): domain Eukaryota; kingdom Metazoa; phylum Chordata; class Aves; order Passeriformes; family Timaliidae; genus Illadopsis; species Illadopsis cleaveri. Next base: position 109,267 of record VXBB01001388.1, read on the forward strand.
TTTAAGCACTACAAAGGATATCTGAAATCCTTTGAATTCATGTATGTGTGAATGGCCATGTCACTTCTGCAAATATTTTTCCTAATATCTTACCTCTATTATGAAAACACTTGTATAACTTGCCCTCAGAATGGTTCAGTCATGGTGATTGCTAATAGGCTATTATTCCTGATTAACTAGGAAATACAGCCAGTTTAGTAGGAACTCTTACTGGCCATTGAGACTGTAGGAATACAAAAGGAAAAAAAGGGATTTAGAAGTTATATGTCTAAAATAAGAGCAAGCACTTCTGCAAAGCATTTCAAAGCTTAGAAATCAGTGTAAAAGTTGGAAAAAATGATTTTGCCTAGAAATTAAGTTTAAGTAGACTGAAAATTTTGAAGGGAGAACTTTGACTCTCTTTTGCAAACCTTTATAGCAGTTTTAATAAAATTTAATTCTCATACAACAGAGAAACGTCTAAACCAGCCATTCATAATCCTGACAAGTGTTTGGAGACGCTCTGTTGTGTGTTATAATGTTTGTTGTGAGCATACATCCATTTTGATTGTGTCTTAAAACCAGTTTTGATGTTGCCCTCCTAAGTAGACTCCGCCAAGGGTAACGACAATAAATTACAGGAAAATCCTTTCATCACTAGAGGTTATAATAAGTGTGCTTCTCTATCACTTACCCAATTTTGTATATGTAAAACTACAGCTTAGGCAAGTGAAGATGAATGGTTGCTAATTCTGATATTCCAGGTTTGAGAGGTTTCTCTATCATTTCCTTTTTAATCTCCTCTTTCAAGTTACCTGCATGCACCTGCTGTTGTTGTAGCAAGGGAGGATGATTGTTCTTTTTGGAGGTTTTTATGTGTTCTGGGTAGGATTGTTCTGTAGCTCTAAAGGCTGCTGTGAAATACCCTAAATTTTAATGGCAGAGGGCAAAGAGACCTGCTTTGACCTTAAATAGCCAAACAGTTTCCAAACTGACCTGGTAAAGGTGTTGATCACTTACATTCTTTGCCCTTTGCTGACTGAGTATGAAACAAAAACATTCTGCAATTTTCCTTCCTTCATTTGCAGGAAAAGTGTTGACACATTCCCATAACATACCCTCACAAATTTTCCATGCAAATAACCAAGCAGGAAAACATCGGCAGAGGGCACTATTGAGTTATAAATATAATAATAATACATTGACATTTAAAAAAAAGAAGTGTTGCCATGTGTTTTCAGTTTCTGTTCATAGAATCACAGCACAGTTTACAATGAAAGGGGCTCTGGGGGTCATTGGGTCAATTCCTGCCTCAGAGGGCCAAATTTGAAGTTAAATACAATTAATATGGCCATGGTAATGTGTCTACGTTGTTGGATCACCTGTAACAAACTGCAATCAGATTCAGTTTTTCTCCAAACCACTTTTATAGCCATTTGTGAGGCTGGATGCAGAGCATGCCCAGAGCTGAAGCAAAGTTATTTAGTATGGGTAAGACCAGAAGAAAATTGTTTAACCATTTCTGTTTCCAAAGTCACTAAATAGGTTTTTGAATAGTTGCTCCTCAACTTTGATAAAAATAGGCAATAATTTTAAAAAATCAGTTCTACAAGTGTTTTGTGTGTTACTTCTGTATGGCAAGGTTGACCAGCATGGCAATTTCAGTGTAGGTGCTGTTGAAGCAGAGTACTGTTGATTAGTGGGGTTTTTAAAATTATGGTTTCTATAGTATTTCTTACTCAAGAGTATGATTTTATTTCTTTCCAACCATTCTACTGGAGAGCTGAGGTAGATAGCAACAGGAAGAATTTACAAGTGAGTACTGTTCTCAGTTTTAAAACTCTTTTTTCCAAAGGTGCTGTATTGAATGTGTGGACAGATTTATAGAAAGCAGAGGCTTCTTCAAGTCAGTGAGTTTTATTAAGGAAATTTTTTCTTGTTTTAATATGTCCTAGCCTGTCATCATTACTTGAATTAATTCCAGTTCCTTTTTTCAATCTAGTTGCTTATATTAGCTGAAATTTTATTGGCCAAAATGGTAAACTGTTGAATTTTGTAGGATACAGCATTTTCCTTTAGCTTATCCAATTCTGCAATACTTTTCAAGAGCGCATTTGTGACAAAATTGCAGACTTCCAAGCTGAGGAACAAATGTCTGTTATAAAATACCAATCACAGTGCTACTTTAGGGAGTTTGCTGACACTCGTGTCACATTAAAGAACTTCTGATATTTGCTGAAACCACTGGGATGCACTAATGATTTGTATAATTGCTTTAAAGCAAATGTTTCACTACTGTCTTCAGTATGAGAAGCAACGTTGTTACATCTTTGTCTAGTTTCTACCTTTTTTTTTAGACAAACTATTAGTTACAGTATTTATTCAGACAAAATATTTGTGATTTTACATATTAAATAGGGCTGTTGAAAAGGGTAACATCTATTTTTTTAAAGTCTCTTTTCACTTCTAGAAGAGTGAATATTTTAGGTGTTGTTAGAGTAACACAAATGTTTGCCTATCCTTGTGGATTTTGAACTAGAACAACTCCTAAAGAGATTTTTAGCCTCTTAAAAGCATTTTCCCCCTCACTTAATCAACTCTTTTTGAATGCTGTTCAGCTAAAATTTTAGCTCCTCTGGGATGCTGAGCTATCCCTTTAACACAAGCAGTGGGGTTAGTGGAATGTCAGTTTAGATTCCTGGCAGCTCTCCAAACAAATTAGTTTTACCAGGCAAATGGCCTCCTGAGCCACAGGCAGTTGGGAGCCCTGCTGTGTGCGTGCCCTTGCAGGATTCAGTCCCAGCTGGTGTGGAATTCTCTGGAGGCTGGAAAGGGCTGCAGGGAGCTGAGGTGGAAGTGCTCTGTTATCAGCACCCAGCAGAGCCAGGGCATGGTGAATGTTTGGATTGTGGTCAGAAGCTGGGCAGGAATTACGAGCTCTGCAGTGTCTCCGGTTCCCGGAGCAGCAGCAGCCGGATCTTTCTGCCACTGCTGAAGTGTCTCCTTGGTGCAGCAGTTTTAGGCAGGTCCAGTTGAGCAGGCAGGGTGTGTTGATCACTGATAAGTAGATTTTGTCTGTGATGGATGGGGATGTTTGCCATGTAGGAATAATATAAAGTCAGAAAATATACTCCCAACTAAAATGGTATTTAAAAAACCCAAACCAACATTTTTAAAAACTGCAATATTCCTTGTTTCAAAATGCTGAAGATCTCTTTATTTTTCAGTTAGATGACATCAGCAAAGCTTTTATTTTTTCTATTTTATTTGAAAAATAAAAATTGCTATTAAACATACAGCTGAGTAATACAAGTTGTTAAAGAGAGGTAGGCACAAACATCTGTGAAGGTAGTGTGGTATTTTAGTGTGTTGGAAGATAGTGGCATGGAGATGATGAAGTTCTTATATAGTGAGTTTTGAATGATGTGGAAGACTTGAGGCACAGAAGAATTAAAGATAAGTTTAGGACAACTGCTATTGACAACACTGTCTTTTCTCAATGCTGACCCAGACTGAAGTATGGGCTTTAAACCCAGAACCCAGACTGGGCTTTAAACAACAAAAAATGCACAGCTGGGCAGTCCCACAGCAGTGACAATGTGGGAAAGGCCCCTACCCTAAACTTTTGTATCTCCTGCAGAACATGTAGCTCAAAGGGATGCAGGGGAGAATGATGAGGGACTGACCAAACCTTGACAATGTAGAAGGTTTACTCTTGACTGCCAGAGTACAGTGGTGACCACCACTGTACACAGCAGCACATTTAGCACTCCTGCTGGCAGTGCTTCTTGCAGTGAGTGTTTGGCATGTTCCTGGTGAAAAGAAATTCAAAGTCATGCCTTGGATCATCTAGTTACTGAAAAGAGTTGAGATACATGAAATTATGTGGGAATAAGCTAAATTACACCTGGCAGACTGCAAAAGGCACAGGTTCCTAGTGCTTTCAGACAGTACTACATCTGCAAAGCACTGAGTAATGATTTTAGCCATGACTTTGTGACATCAATGTTACCCTGACTGATCAAAGTCAAGCACGTAGCACTACAGATCCTTCATGTAACTTCCTGTGTTTTGGTCTTCCTCTTCCTCCCCGCCACCACAAACGCTAGTACATTGCCCTCAAATGGCTGCCAAGCAGTTTTGGACTTGCATAATGAGATTCTATTGTGTATAGTCTTTAAAAAAACCAAAACCAACTAGAAATCACACATCATTGTGTAGTTTTACATGACGAGTTTTACTTTGCCTTCATAGGAAATTAGAGTGAGAATTTTGTGATTTTCTTTTGTTACCTAAATACTGTAACGTTGCAATTCTTTGCTGACTTTTACTATCAGGATGACCAATTACTCTCTAGCTGAGTTTATATTCTGTTGCTATTCTAAAGGCATGAGTGAAGGGAAGAGGATATTGTTTATTTTTACTTTCCTCTGTAGTGCTTTGGTTTGTGACACTTCTCTATGAAATTATCCATATGTTTCCTTAGGAGTTTTCAAAGAAGACTTAAGTTCACTATTACACAAAAAAGGATGATATCCAAGGTGCTGCTCTTGTTTTGGCAACCTGAATTTAGATCCAAAAATTCTGTTTAAAATAAAATCAATGGGATTTATGTCAAGGTTGTTTAAATGCTTTGTACATTGTGGAACAACTTAGAATGAATTTAAAATCTTTCATTTCCCCAAATTTATTCTGAACCGCTAAAGGAAAAAAAAAAGAGTGAGGGAAGGGAATTTCTTATAAACACTTGTGGAAGCACTTACAAACAATGTTTCTCGAATTCCTGGAATTAAAAGCAACTGTGTGTAGTGCATCTTCCCACATCCACGCAGCTAATTATTTAGAATAAACTTTCTGAAAGCAAACAGACAAGATCAGTGTATCTCATAAGTGGAGCTATACAAGGATGGTCTGTCTCTGATCTAGAAACAAAACTGATAGGAACTTCCTATTTCTGTTGGGAAGACTGGCAGTGCTTATAGTGACTTAACTATTGGTTCTTTTATTAGGGATATGTTGACAGAGCAACTGTATAAAGGAGAAAACGAGACTTTTGCCTTTCTTTCAATTATTCAACTATTTAAAAGAAATAATAAATTACTTTTTGACTATATTTTCAAAAGGAAGGCAAATGGCATCTTGGCCTGGACCAGGGCAGGGATTTTCCCCTGTGCTGGGCACTGGTGAGGCCACACCTTGAGTGCTGTGCCCAGTTCTGGGCCCTCACTGCAAGACAGACATTGAGGGGCTGGAGAGAGTCCAGAGAGGGGCAAAGGGGCTGGGGAAGGGTCTGGAGAGTCCTATGAGGAGTGGCTGAGGAATCTGGGGGTGTTCAGCCTGGAGAAAAGGAGGCTCAGGGGAGACCTTATCACTCTGTACAGTGATCTGAAAGGAGGGTGTAGCCAGGTGGGAATCAGTCTCTTCTCCCAGGCAACCAACAACAGGACAAGAGGAAAAGGCCACAAACTGCCCCAGGGAAGGTTGAGGTTGGACAAGAGGAAGAATTCCTTCACAAAAAGGATTGTTAAACATTGGAATGGGCTTCTCGGAGAGTTGCTGGAGTCACCATCCTTGGAGGTGTTTAAGAAAAGACTGGATGTGGCACTTACTGCTCTGGTCTATTTGACATGGTGGTTATCAGTAAAAGATTGGGCCTGATATTCTTGGGGGATCCTTTCCCACCTTAATGATTCTATGATTCTGTGCTTCATACAGTGTGTGTTCTGTAAAACATTGTGTAATGAAAAGAGACAATGTTCTGGAGGCGAGATTCAGAATACAAGATGCTTTACAGTTTGAGTGAGAAAAGGGCTTACATGGATTTAAATGCTGTGGTCTGTATGGTAACTTACTGCAGCTCCTAAAAATTTAAATGCAGACATGAACTAAGCTGGATAGCCAATAAGCAGCAGTGTCAATGTTGTCTTGCTATGACTGCAAAAATAGTAAGATTTTTATTACCATATTCACAAGCTTTCGTCAACTTTGTAGAATTCTTGCATGCAACGTTACATGCAGTGCTGCAAGACAACTTTCATTTGAAAAATACAAACCTACTACTGAGCAGATGAGGGGGGAAAACCACCTGGAAACAGATGACACTCTATGCTGGTTGTTGAGATGTTGCACCTTCTTGTTATGCTTATGAACTGCTAAGCAGTTTGTTAAATCCATTTCCAAATGCAAGACTTTTTACATTTTTTTGAGCCAAGGCCTGTACTGGAGGCTAGGAAGTGACAGGTGGCTGCTTCTGCTGGTGAGAAGCTGGAGCCAGCAGTGTGGAATAGAGAGTTTGGTGGCATCCCTTGAAGTGTGTGCCTGGACCATAGTTATCTCCTCATTAGGTCAGGTCTGGGGAATGAGGCTGACTGTGGCTGAAGAAATGCAGCTTCTTAAAATGAGTTTGTGTCCCAGATGCAGAAGGGTTGGAGGAAAGGGACAGCAAATCAGTGACAGGGTGGGAGGGGGAGTCTGGTTTGCTGTGGGCAGGCAAAACACAGGAAATCCTACCTCACATATGTGAGTGGTGGAGATGGTGAGGAAAACCTCCCAAAGAATGAAAGCTCCAGGGAAGTGGTGGAGTCAGTTTTGTTGTTGATCTGAAATTGACTCCCTTTGACATGGTTTTATAGTGGTCAGATCTGTTTGGGAAGCTGAAGGATTGAGTTTTAGAATCTCAGGCCTAGAAATTGAACTATCTTCTAAAATGGGATCTGCCATACTTGTTTTGTTCATGTAAATGTCATGTTTGCATGAAAATAATTGAAAGCATATGTTATATACATGCTTGTCTTGGACTGTCTTGCCCCATGTTACATCTTAAAAATCAGTGGAAATATGTTTGGGAGTTGTCTGGCTTTGATTTTGGTGTTGTTTTGTTTTTTTTTTTTCCCTTGATCTTTTATTGAATGTACAAAAAGAGCTGGTATGATGAAGGTTTGCTTTGGAGCTGTTATGATCTGGGAAGCTATGTACTGCTGTAGATGACAGTGAAAAGCATTTGCAAGGTGTTTACAGATAAATGAAATTGTTTTCAAACATATTGAGGTGTGACTTGCAAGATCAAAAAACTCTGACAACACATAAAGAAAAATGGTAATGCTTCCATGAAAGTTAAGGCCAGGCCAACTTATTTAAACTTTACAAAAAGTGGCTTACAGCAGTTATGTCTTAGTAGACTGAAATGTATGAAAAAAGAAGGCATTCTGAGACCAAGAGAGGGCTCATCTGTGTGCCTCTAACTTATCATTTAGTAATAAAATATCTCCTGTATAGGATATGGAGTACAAGTCCAAAATAGCAGCAGATCTAGTAGAGCTGACTGTATTCTCTGTAGGGAAAAACATCTAGAACTCTCCTCAATCATAGAATGGTTTGAGTTGAAAGGGACCTTAAAGATCATGTAGTTCCAATCTTCAAGGATATTTGTCAGACAGGGATTTTAAGATGATGAGAACAGTCAAATACCTGGCAGCACAGATAGAACAATGTGTGCAGACAGTTGCTGTGGGTGAAGCAACAGATGCTCAGAGGAGAAGCTATTTATGATAACAGCAACTTGCAATATAATTAAGTGAAACATGCAGAGAAGTAGAAGAACAGCTGAGAGGTTCTGAAGATTTCTGAGTACCACAAGGCACATGACATACATCAGTTTATCCATTTAGAAACTCCTGTGACCTTCTCTTGTATGACTTGGCCCCTGGAGTACTCAAATAAAAAAGAGTAACTTTTAAAACTGTAATTGACAAGCAAGCCTGGTCCTCTGACTGTTGGTGATTCTTATTTTCCTCTTGCTGGGTATTCAGCAGTTGTTTAATTCTCACAATTCAACAAACAAACAAAACCAAAACAAACAAAAAACCCCTACCAACACACACAGAAAAATAAGATAAAATTTTGAAGGAATGCAATAAAACTAAATTCTAATTTTTTGCCTTTTTTTTTTCGGTAAAGACAATTTTTAAAGCTTCCATGTGGAATTCACTGGTTTCGAGTTAAAACTAAGTTTCAGTGAACTAAACATTTGTAAATGGAGCCTATCCTAATGGGATAAGTAAACACCTCTTAATGATTTCTTGCTTAGCTCTTTCCCACCACTGCTGCCTCCTGTCTTCCCACCCCATGCAGACTTCCTGACACTGCCACTTAGCAGGGTACTAATGAGTGAGCCAAAAGAGCTTTGCCTTGGCACACTTCTGTTGGCTGCATTTGGGTTTCAGTGATGAAACCCAGAGAGGAAACAGAACCCAAGAGCTCAACAGTCTGGCAAGAGTGCTGCAAAGCATCAGATGTGTAAGGCATCCTACTACACTCAAGTTTTCCTGAGACTGTTGTTTCTAGACAAGTTAGGAGTGGCAGAGTGGAGCATGATGTGTAGTTGAATTTCTTGGTTTGATTTTTTTTTTTTTAATCTGAGTTTGAACTGCAAAATCTGTAGGATTTTGTTCAGACTTGAGCTCTTGTAATTGATAATAAAGCAGCAGTGTAAGGATTTTCCTGTGTATCAAACCAGTAAAGAAAGACAGCAATTGGAATTAAATAGGATTTTTGAAATCAGGTACTGTTAGTTTATAACAAAGAAGGTTGGTTGCTTTGTTTTTTCCTGTTTGGTTTGAGGGTTTTTGTTATTTCATACATATTTTTGTTCGTTTTGTTTCCCCAGGAGTAATTATAGCTGTGTTTTCTTGCTGTTAAACTGGCTAATATTTATCCTGGTCATAATTAGCATGGATGAATTTTTTATGGCAATACAATCATGTTACAGCAAGTGTGACAAAAATCCATAGTGATGGCAATGGTATTTGAGACAGTTTATCTGTAGCTGGTAAAACACACTTTTACACGTATGTTTTAGTTATCCTCTCACAGACTCATTAGCATGACATTTACGTGCTTTTGTTTTTCTAAAGGAAGGAGTTTCATAGATAAAAACCGTCTCAAACAGCAAAGGGAGAAACTTAATCCACTGTTTAGTTACACTTTTTTTTTTTTTTAAGTGAGGAGAAAATGAGTCATAACTAAGGCATGTGGAGAAAGAGATAAATAAAAGCTGCTCACAATAGCTGATAATAATTACAAAAAGTACAGTGCTGATCTTGGGATTTGACTGTTGAGAATAATACATTTAATACCAACATTCCTTGCTAAAGTCATCAGAATGAGTGTCAAAATACATAATTGGGAATGCAGACACTCCTTCTTGAAAAAAGCATCTTCAAAGACCTTCTCACTGTGGACTGTGCATAGAGCTGTGAACAGGACAGCAATGTTCATGTCATCAGTCCCTTGAGACTCTGTCCAGCTGTCTCTAAACTGAGTGGCAAAGTTCTTGCTGGCATCACTGAAGTGGACATGGATAATGCTTTGGTTTTTTCCTGTAAGGTCTGAGCAGTCCTACCTGCATCCAAAAATGTCAGCTGTGACATTTCCAAGCACCATTATTTTTTCTTCCTGTTTTCCTCTTCTGCCTCACCTGCAAGAAGCCTACATCCAGTCAGGATCCATGTGTCTCTCTCTGTTCCTGGCATAAATTTACACTGGTTTCATTTAAATGTAGGATTGCCACCATGATGTGTAAGCACATATAAAATTTGAACTTTCCCCTGCATAAATTTATTACTTTTACCTTAACTTTATAGAATTTGTATGTTAGTGTTTAGTAGTGAAAACTGGCTATTTACTTTCAAAGGGCAGTGTCAAAAGGGAAAAATTTGTTAAGATAAGCTTGCTCTTTTTTGTTTTGGCACATGAGGTAATCATAACAATTCTTTTGGTGTAAAAATATTGTTAGGACAGCTATATACAAATGATAAATTACATGGACTGGATTTTAATGGAAATGGCTTTTTGTTCTCAGCTTTGCTTCTATTTAACATGAAGGGAAGCAATGCATGCTTGTTCTTCAGTCATTTTCAGGGAAAAAAATAGGAGTTTGTTGTTATTGGGAGGTTTTTTTGTAAACAAATCCAAACAACTTCAATAAATAACGGAGGGAGAAGGAGGAGCAGGCAGAGTGTTAACTTCTGATCGTACTTACCCATCTGTGTTCTGTGGCAGTGTTCCTTATTTAATTAACAGTAGCACACAAAGATCATAACATTGTTTCTGACATTGCAAAATTATTACTTTTCCTGTTCTGAAGAGCTGGCAGTCTGAAAATGCTCCCTCTTGGTATATTTATATTTATATAGTCAGTGAGAATAATTTGAGAGAAATTGACCTAAGTAATATTACCAAACAGATAGCTTTGCCAAGTAAAGCTGGTTTAAATATTTAAAAGAATGGAGATGTATTGTCAAAGGGACACAGATTTTTGCTTCAGTCTGCAGAAAGCTCTTTATGCATGACTTGGTGCACAAATACCTATAGGGTAAGGGCTTCAATAGTGCTGGATTAATACTTCTGGCCTGTCTTAGCAGGAGTAAAATATTGCTACTACTAAACTATGCAATGGCATGTGAGCCATTATGAAACCTGCTTTTTTTCAGGTGACAAATGCCATAATTTTACCTTGGCAATGGTTCCTTCAACCATAAGCAGGCAAAAGAGTTGTCACACATATTGTATGCTACTGGTAATAGTTGTATCCCCCCCAAACTTCAAGCAAAACCTATTTTAAAGTAGTCAAGGGGTCTAAGATTAGGTTCTCAGAAAATTATATTTAGGAGGCTTTTTTTGCTTAAAGCCTCTTAAGCAGATGTTAACTGGTGCAGTTGCAAACTTGTGTTTATATGTTATGTTGTTTATATTGGTGCCCTGAATTTTATGAACAACTACAATTAAAAGACATTCTTCTGGCATGGTGCTGCCCCCCCATTGCCAAAGATACATTTATTTCCACTGCTTTTGGATTTGTATTATCCCCATTTAAAAGGAAGGAGTGAATAACTTCTATAAGCCTTCAGAAATCTCTGTTAATATCTCATGGTACTTGCTGGGCCTGTCCCCATGTTTCTCCCAATCTTTCCCAGCCCTGTCTGTCCTTGGAACCTTCTTAAGCCATTGAATTTTTAAGTTTTGTTGGGAATGAATGGAATAATCACATGTGGCTTCATGGTTTTGGTTTTGCTTCATTCTTCTTGAATCATGGCAAAAGAGAAGCTCTGTTAATCACATCGATGTCTTCCAAAACATCTCTGCCCAACATTTTTCTTCCCTAAGCTTTCAGCTGAATAGGATTTACACAGCTGACCTTGTCACCTTTTAAAGGAAAATCTTTACTTGGGAATCTGGCACAAACTCTCAGTATTTAAATGAATGCTCGTATTGCTTCTGGATTATTGTCCTCTAAAGCGTGAATAAACCTGGGAAGTAAAATCAATAGAATGCAGAAGCACATAATAACAGAGTTTACAAAGACCAAAACAAATTCCACAATTCAGCTGATAGACAGGTTTCATCCTTCTCTTCTCAGTAGGTATATTTTCAGACATTACACTTGCATTTGTTAAAAACACTTTCTTCATCGAGTCTTTCAGTTTCATTTGAATTAAAAGCAGTCTGCAGTTAGATGGGACCAGCTCTTGTTTTCACATTGTAAACAAAGAAGGTGTTTATCAGCACTTGGATATTTCACTGTACATTTTTCACACTGTAGAATTGTCAAAGCATTTGCTGCTGTAAAACTGGGCCCATTTTTAAAGAAGGACTCTAGCATTAGTTGATTTTGCGGGTGGAGGTGGAAGTGATGTGCAAAGTAAATTTCATGTGATTTTCTCATTTTTCTGACTATCTTTTTGGTAAAATTAGCTTGCCACAAGTTTAAATGATGAGTGAGCGTTCTGATTTCTCTCTGCCTTGGGAGAAAAATTTAAACATATACAATATTGTTATTGTAACAATATCCAACATAACAATAGTGTCGTTTTGATGAGTGAAGCAAAGTAACACAGTCCATTTTAGCAAACACTTTAGATTTCTAGGATAGTTTTTCATTGTATGGTCAGGTATTCAGTTTGCCCTTATCTTAAAATGAAGCTTCCATGTGCATGGTGTTGTTCACAGTAAATATACCCAATCTGTTCACTGGCTTTGGATCTGTGGAAAAAACCCAATGTATGAGTATGTAAAATGGTTTGACCATTGGAAGAGTACTTTATAAGAAACAGACAACTTTCAGATACACTTTAGTCAGTGATCCCTTGGTGTATAGCCCAATTTTATTCCCCTGGGGAAAGATTTACTAAGCATAGAACCAATTTCTCCCATTTTCTCATAGAAGTCACATTTCTGAGTTTAACAGAACTGAGTTTGAATTGGAAAAAGTTATCTAATTAAAAGCTGAAAGTCACAATGTCAGGAAGGTTAGTTATTCTGAGCAAAATAGTCAGAAAGCTGAGGAAAAGGAAATAAAGGTAAATGAAACAATTAAGGATTATTAAATCAAGAAATTGAATGCAAAGAAATTGGGATGGCAGACAATATTAAGAGAAACAATTCAGGACCAGAACTCTTTAATCTTGTTTTTTTTGAGCTAAATATAGGAGTGATAGTTGAGGAGAAAGGTATGACTTTGAAGACATTTGGAGTTGAGTTATTTAGTGTATTCACATTGCAGCTGTCCCATTCCTTAGAAGATTTTTTTATCTGTTAAACTACTTTTAAAAAATGTGGGGTTTTTTTGGACATCCACACTTATTGAAGGACTATATGGTGTGGTATGGATGGTGTAAGCCAAAAAGCCAGGCACTGTAGAACTTAGGCTCCTTGCTTCTGGCTCTGAACCCACACAGACTACACATAAAGTCTCTAAAACCATCTTTTGTGGTTGGAAATGTTTGGAGATTGGGTAGGAAGGCTGAAGAGAATGTGGCAGCAACTCTCAAGGGCTCACTCAGCAGTTGTCACAGGTCAACTGCTGGAAATAATGAAGTGTGTGCACACCCACAGCTAAACAGAAATTGAGACTGAACAGATTCTACCATGTGAGGTAAAAATGCTTTGCTTAAACCTCAGTGAGGAACAACTGGTATTTCATTGTCCATTAAACTATAGTAAGACTCATGTATAACATCTTTTTCTGTGAACCAAGGCTTTAGGAAAAGTTTAAAATATCCTAAGGATCAATTTAACTTTTTACTAAACATGTATATGAGTAATGTTCTCATATAAGATGATGGCAGATTAAATTTCAAACCGATTCTTAGATGTCTTTGTCATTCAGCTGATGTAATGGCTGCTTGATTTCCTTTTTTAGTTGCTTGCTACTTCAAAGCACTTTATTGCTCTGTTCTACAAATTCCGTTAATTTATCTGTTGCTGCCTTTTATAGTCTCAAAAGAATGTCAGCCTTGCTGCGAGAAATGCAAGTCCTGCAGGGAGGTGATGAAGCAGTAACTGTTCTCCTAAAAGACTCAGCTGCATGTTCAGTCCTTTCTCAGGATTGCTTTTGGAAGTGCTGAAGGCAGAGCAGCCTGTGGAAACAACAAATGTGCCTCAGTTTCAAGTGTACACAGAGGCCAGAGCTGATTGCTGCTGGTTGTAGATCTCATCCAAGTGAGGTTTAGTAGAGAAATGTGGTGGTGGAAGACTGGGAACTGCAGCTTGTGGTTTATAAACATTTGTGTTTTCTCCTCCTTTTTTCATGAACTGGGAAGAAAATAGCCTTTGCATCTTGAATTTACTATTCAAGCCTAATTTATTGAATATACACTTGACTCTAACACCAGAAATCAATCATCTTAGCAGTGTGGATACAACCTGAAATCTCTGGGCACCACTCTTGTGCCTTCTTTTTATCCATTGCTTTCTTCTGGATAAGAGTGTCACCAAAATACTTACTCTGTATTACATCAACTGTTTAAGAGAACCTTGATAAAAGTTAGCTTTCAGCAAACTTAACATGTGAACATTGATCATTGTGACTTTCATCACTGAGTCTGACAGCTGAAATAGTTTTCACTGGCCTTTGTCTGGTCTTTGAAAGGCTGAAGAAAAGTAATCTTTCCTGGACTGGAAGTTTCTGCTCCCTTATTGTTGGAATTTCAACAACTGTTGAAACGTTCATTAAGAAATGCTCATTATTTTTGTACTGCAGGGGCTGGTGTGTAGATTCAGGTAGCTGTAATTAAAGAATTTAAATATTTTGTGCATACTCAGCATAACTTTGTGTTACACATTCATATTTAGTATGACTTTATTAACTAATATTTTTAACATTTCAATGCAGGCTCTATTATATGTGTTAGTAGCCTCTATGAAGAGAGCTCATAGAATCACAGAATGCTTTGGGTTGGAAGGGACGTTGAAGATGATCAACTCCATGCTGTGGGCAGGGACATCTCCCACTAGACCATGTAACACAGATCTCCACCCAGGCTGGCCTTGAGTGTCAGGGATGGGGAGTCCACAATGTCTCTGGGCAACCTGCTCCAGTGCCTCATTGCCCTTACAGTAAAACATTCCTTCCTAATATCTAATCTAAACCTACCCTCATTCAGCTTTATTGAAAACAAAATAATACTGAAGTAATTGAAAAGCTGAATTAGAAGTAGCCTTGGAAAAGTATAAAAGGAATCATTCAGCTTCCATGTGTTCCTCTTTGCTAGGCCATTGTAGTCTCTTTAGATGAGACATCCCAGGCATTTCAAGTAATCCTTGTATTTACGGAGATGAAATGGTGTGAGCTCTTCTGAATCTGTGGCAAAAGCTGTTCTACTTCATGATTAATAATGAAAATATTCTTGCCCTTTCCAGATGCTAAAAGGGCATCATCCTCTGTGCAGAAGCTAATAGCAATGTGTTCTGTTTCCATTCACATATTGTGTTTTGTCCACTTGGTCATCAGGAGATGTGTTTGTGTGTGCTTTTCTCTTCTGCTGTAAGTGTGGAAAATGCTATCAGGTTTTCCTGGTCTTGTATCTTAAGTTACAGCACTGTAATTGAGCAACAGAATGTGAGCTGGTAGTGATTGAAAATGTAATCAAGCAGGGGAAAATATTTTTACTTTCCTGGCAAGGTAAAATACAAGGTGAATTTTGAAAAGGAAAAGAGGATAAGTGTGTGGACAGACTGTTCCAAAGCTATGCTTTGTCTGTGGTTCCATAAGAAAAATCAGCAGGTGCATATTTGTGTATTTGCAGGGCTTTGGTTTGTACATATTTGAAAGCCAAATTTATTCCTATGCAAGACCTATAGTGTTAGGCCAGTGTCTTAACCAGGCAAAATACAGTTAAGGGAATACAATCTGCTTCACCTTTAAACCTCTATTGATTTGATAGTTATGGCTGTGAAGTAAGCTGGGAAAAGGGAATGAGGAGCCAACCTTCTTAAAAGAGGGATTTAGTTTCTTTCTTTCCCCCTTACTTCCTGAAGAGTTTCCCTGAGGTATTTGACTTTGCTTAAATGGATCATTGTGGAAGGACCAGCAACTGTAGACATTAACAGTGAGAACAGAATTTTCCTCTCAATTAATCAAGTTGCTGTATTTTAGGAAGAGAACGAGGTAGTTGTAACAGGTTAGGCTGTGGGAATTGAGGGTAAGCATGGGGTGATGGAGTGAGAGGAAACAAAGTATTTATGTAGGTTACCGGCTCTGTTATGCCTGTCACCTTAAAGCCTGTTTCTTACCATGTCTTCCAGACAGTGGTATCATTGTGTGCTATCTAAGGCTGAGAATTAAATCTTAGAGATAATGAGTTTGAATGTAGATACATTAAATTTTTGCACCCAAAAATGAAAATGCAAAATCCATTTTTTTTTCTTTTTGCTTTGTACAACAGTCAGTTTGAGGTCTGTTTTGACCAAGATATGATCTAGATTGAGAATCATTCATTTGTACTTTCCTGCAGAGTAGCATCCTGCCTCATTTCCCCTTTCAGAGGAATGGTGTGACTGCTGAAATCTTCGGACACCAGAAGATTATGGTCCAGAGCACACATGCTCACATGACCACTGAAAAAAAGGGAATCCAAAAGCTCTTCATTACTGAACTCATGCCTCATAGTCCAATTTAGTAGAAGTTTTCCTTCTGCAGGGGGATTAGGCTGTGCAGTTGCAGAGGAGTGGAAGCCAAAGTTTTGACTTACGGTATTTGGAATCTATTAAAATGAGTGAATGGACATGATGAGGATGGTAATGCATTGAGAGGTTTTACTGGTGCAGTGAGTTTAATCCTTTTAGCCTTTGTACAGAAATTACAAAGCCTGACAGGATTATTAGTGAAGTATTAATGAAATCCACCAAACTATGCAGATGTCTGCAAAGTACAGCATACAAAACAGTAGAGTTCATTTTTGAAGGTCTCAGAAGATAGTGCTGTGAAAGAGAAGCTAAACGGGCAATGGCAAACGGAATTAAAGACTCTGTAGCTTAGAGACAGACAACATCTCACTTCACCACATCTAGCAGATTTTTGACCATCACTTCCCAAACGAGTAAGTCTGACCTATCAAGTGGGATGATAAAAAGAGATGGATGCTAGATCTAGTCATTTTAATTACCTGGATTTGTTCCATTGAAATGTGGTTGCCAGGATATTGTTGCCTGAGTTATATAGAAGACATGCAGATGCTATATTCTTGCTTGTACACAGGATGAAAACATTTTTGCAAAGTTTTCCCATTTGAACATTTCTCATGCAATTCAAAAATCCTATTTAATAGTCATATCTGAAGTGCTGCATTATCTCCACTCCTTAATGTGAACAGAGAAGTTACTCTGGATGTGAAGAATCCATCTTAGATGAAAGAAACAAGAGGGACATCAGCAAGGTAAGAGATTGAATTTGAGACAGATATTTTCATTTAATTTCTGGTTTTATATTTGGATAAATCAACATGTTCAGATCAACTGAACATACTGCTCTACCAATCTCACTTTTATAGGCTAATATAGGATTATAAAAGTACTAACTTTAAGTAGTATAATCCAGGCTGCTTACTCAGATGCCTTGCCTTGCAAGTACATAAAAACAGGGCCCTGCTCACCGTAGGCTGGAGTGTGACCTGTCAGTACTAAGGCAGCACTAGCCCAGCAAAGGCAGCATAGAGCGCATTAAGTTATTGTAATGCCTGGACTGTCACCAATATGTCACTTAAAGGTGGCTTAGCTCTATTTGCTGTAGGGTATTAGGACTGCACAGGTTCAGAGAGGGCTCTTTAAAAAGTCAGTTAATGACTTCTGAGTTTGTAGAGAAAGGAATAAAGTGGCTCCTGCAGCATTAACATGCAGTTATCCCAGATAAAATAGCACATAGGTTCAAAAGCTAATTGGCTTTTAAAAGAACCATTTTAATTCTTCAGTTTAATTCTTCCTTCTCTTTCTTCAAATTGCATATATAGATTATTTGAGTGTAGAACAAGTGTGGGTTTCTTTAATCATCTCTGAATGATTGGAAAGGGCATAAAATAACTCTTCAGGGCAGAAAATGTTTGGTTTAGGGGCTACACATTTGGGTCTGATTTCAGTGATTTTAGATTTTTTCCTGCATTATAATTAATTCTCATGTTGCTGAAGGTTGTTTGGGGTGTTTCTTTTCTTTTTGTTTTGGTGGGGTTTTTTCCTTTCCTTAAATGTTTCATCAGCAAAACATTCTAAAATCCTGTGTGTTAAATATTTTAACTTGTATGAACATATCACACTTCCTAATAACTTCAGGTCCTTTCCTAGGAACTATGTTTGCTTAACATTCCTCCTTTGCAGTCTTCACTTTATACCGTGGATTTGCAAACAACTCTTTTCCCCACTCCTTGTTCCTGTGGCTTGCAAGAGTTAAATTCTTCTAACAATCAGAAGAATTGCTCTAAAGTTCCTGTGATTTGGCTAAGAAGTAACATCTATTAGCCTTGGTGACCACATGGATGATAGTCCCAGTTTCCTGTCTGATTTACAATTAAGTTTTATTGAGGATTTTATTCACCCACTTTTAAGCAGCTGTTTAGAGAGAAAAAAAAAAAAAAAAAAAAAAAAAAG
>VXBB01001388.1:127177-172168 GCA_013399915.1 Illadopsis cleaveri
AAAAAAAAAAAAAAGGGCACTTGTTTTACCACATCCTAATTAACTTATAAGAACAGAATTCCTGACCAAATATTAGAACAGTTCCTCATAAGAACACAGCATATGGAATGCTGTGGATTATAGATTGGTCTAGATAAGTAGAGGGGCAGAACATGAAAACTATAAGTAAAATCTTACAATTTTTATTTTCCTGCAGCTTGGTAAAGTCCCAGTCACCCATTATATAACTAAATGTACCCGTAATAACATATGTTACCAATATTTCCAGCAAATTAAGATGTACACAAAAGGCAAGGCAATTTTACCACACTGAGAAAGGCCACAAGGTGGTCTGTGGTAACCACAACTGATGTAGAATTATATTTTGTTCAGAGGCATCATTAGATTTCTGACTGAGGTGTCAAAAATTGGATAGTAGAATATCAGGTAACTGCTAAGTCACTCTTCGAAGGAAAATAATCCTAAGCTTTATTTGAGGAAATCCTGGAAATTTTGTAATAGGGCTTCTATTTTATTAAATTCTCTTGTTTACGTGGCACTGATCTGGTAAGGGAATAATTTTGTTTTTCTATAGTGCAAGCATTGTTTGGTTTTAAGTATGCTGAAGTTTACATCTCTTTTCCTTCTTGGCCTGAGAAATCAACTGTAATTCCCTGTATGTTTTAGCAAACAATAGATACTTGGATGAGGTGCCTCACAGCTTAATGCTTACAAGGCTTTAAACATTACTCTGCTCTCAAATTGTTCCATAAATGTGATCACATTCTTCTTGCTCAGGCTTTTGCTGGGCTCCTGAGCCCACAGGGTGCATGCAGTCAGCTTCCAAGGATTTTGGTATGCACTGACACTCTTCCCTCCTTTGGCTCTGGCATTTTTCCTCTGCTGCTGCTTCACAGTAGTAGAAATCTAAATCCCAACTGTTTTGGAAACATCCTAAATGTTTGGGGGGTTGTCTTGTTTGAGGACAAGTAACTCACTAAGAGATTCCTTACATTACTCCATAGATTCTTTGTCTTAAGGCTACGGTTCAAGTATTCCAAAAATGATAGACTACAAGAAACTGTAGTTTTCAGGGAGTCTTAAAACAACATGAAGCTTTATTTAATGGCATGAAAAATACCCAGTTTCAACCAAAACAGCAACAAAATCTTCCTTTCTCTATGTCTTGTCTTACCTGCCTGAGACAGTCTGGGGGCTGAAAGATGTTCATGAAGCTGTCATTTTTTTCTTCCAAACCATGATGTTCATCTAGCTTAGTACAATTTATCCTGACTAGTTTTTGTTCCTCACCTAGCTTCACTTTTCTTATTGTTTTCCTTTTCTAGCTTTGGGAAGATTATGTCAGTCTCATTTTTCTTTCTGTGGACTCAGTCATGACTCATGACTTCTTCACAAGAGACTCCATCTCCTTTTCCCCCTTTATTTAAGGATGACTCCCAAACACCATTCCTAAGAAGGCTAATATTAGCAGCTCTTGCTAACTCTTGCCAATATTCTTAATACTCTGTTTTTATTGTCAGAGCAGTGGAGAAATTTCAGCCTGTTCCTAGCTTGGTGAATATATCACTTTATTAGCAGAAAAAAACTCCTTGTTCTATGGATCCAGCAATTTTCAGAGTGACACTATTGTACAAACTCTTAATATGCATATATACATATAAAAATTCCCAAAATTATTACCTATTCCATTGACTTCCACTCAATTTGCATGTGTACACGTGGTTTGTGGTAAAAAATATAACATCACCCCAGTTGGATTCCTGTTGGTAAGATGCCTTAGTGCCACAAGTCAAAGGAATGCTGGTAGACATGTAAAATTTAGATTGGTACAGTGGCTTTTGCAGTTTTTGTTGCTCCCTCCTGATGTCAGGCCATTTAACAGTTTAATCACCAAACCACTTGTGTAAACAACTGTTTGTTACCTCTTTTATTTGATGGTGAGTTTCCTTTCTGTAAGCAGCAGCAGACTTTGGATTGAGAGCTTAAATTTATACAGCTTTATCTGCATCCTTTTCAAAGGCAAAGAATGAAGTTGTTCTGAGCATTGACTTAGCTACATCTATTTACTGATTTCTATAGCTTGTAAAATTGTATGGCATTTACACATGCTCATTTGAGATTTGACTGTCTGAATTTTTAAGATGACAAGCTGATAATACTAGATTTTGCATCTTAACTTTTTGTAATTGCCTGATATCAAATAGTTATGCATATTCTCTGCTCCAGCTGAAGTAGCTTCTCTGTATTTGACTGAATTGCTCCAAATTCATGCTGATCTTTCCCACTTATTTGCTTTTTACTGAAGGTTTTCAGAGCTTTGTTTTTGTTGGATATAAACTCAGTCACTGCAAGAAATCACATGTGAAAAGAGAAACCTAAATTAAAGGGGTTTTTAAAATATATTTTGGGCTACAAAATGTCCAGAAAAACGTATTTGCCAGACATAGCATTCCATATTTCTTTTGCAAAGAAAGTAAAACAGGGATAGTTGTTATAAACAAATACCGAAAAAACGTTTTGATGTGATCAGGCTTTGAGGAATTGATAAGATACAACGATCTGCAGCGGATTCAAAGGTACAAGGCTTAGCAGCCCTGCTAGTTTTTAGAGGCTAAAACTGGAAAAGAAACAAGTAAGTGTAAGAAATGTAAATGTAAAGAATGTGCCTTTGAATAAAACAGAATGAGTATTGTAGTTTGGGGTTTTTTTAGGAGGCATCAAAGTAGGATAGAAAGCAAGTTTTAAAAAGTGCATCAGAAAGTATCACCCAAATGTGCATTTCCCCAAAGAGGGAACAAATGTCAGTGTGAACAAGCAGCACTTTGATTACAATGTATTGGTTGAGCAGCTTTTTCTTGGGCTTCTCTGGACCACAATTTAAAAAAGGATAATTGCTTTTACTCAAAATTGCAACTGTGTGGTTTTTCAAGAGGACTAAGAACTCCCAGGAAGGGATTGTTACCTTGGTGGCTAGTTCTAACAAAAATTCAGCAGGTTCCCCTCAAAGAACAATGCAATTGTCATTGTACTCTAGCCAGGCTTCAAAGGGAAGAGAAACCAGAAGTCATAAGATTTGGTTGACAAGTTGATTTTGAACAGGATGCAGGCAGCTAGGAAATGTACAAGGCTTTTGTGAAAAGTAAAGACAGCACCTAAATCACTATGAGATCATGTGATTAACTCAGAAACAGTGGAAGCATTTCCAGGGGAAAGGAATGCTGACAGTCATTTTTCCTAACTGAAGCAATCCCCTGCAAATGCAGCCAGTGCTGTCAGTAAAGAGAGCATGATAAAGCAATATTGAATAGTTTTCTTCCTTCCCCTGGTAAAAGCCATGCAGCTTGTTCTAAGGAAAACAAAAATCTCCTTCACTGTCATGTCCATTGCTGTGTGGAGGAATGGAGCATGGTTTTTTGTCTATGGTCTGTTTACATTCCTTATAGTTCACTGCTCAGGGGTTCTGAGCACACGCTTGTGTGTGAATCCCATGCAGGATGAATGAGGCAGCTTTAGAGGCTGAGCTGCTGCCAGCAGTTCTCATCCTTCTGACAAAAGCCTAGATGTTCTTAAGAACATCTGGGGGATAGAAGGTAAAAAGTGGAGGGATTTTCAGCTTGCATGTTTGATCTCTCATACAAAAGTAGAAGAGGTGTTTCCACTCTGTTCCAACCCCACTGGAGGGAGAAAGAGGGAACGTGAACTCCCTGCCATCCTGGGACCTGCAGGAGTACTGGGGTATCTCTTAACTTTGGAATCTTACTGTACAACGACCAGGCAGAGCAGGATACTATGGCACTCTGAGATGCAGCAGTTAGAAATCATCCTGGCAATTTCTTCTCTTGCTAAACTTCAATGCAGTGGCAGCATCAGAATATGGAGTGTCTGTATTCAGGGTCAATTAATATGCTTAATCTTTAGTTAAACTCTCTCAGTTCCAGGAACCTCATATCTCATCAGAGTCACTGGATTCTCACATGTTTTTTATGACTAAATAATATTTGAGTTGTTTTGGTTTTATCCTGGATTCTCTTGGAGTTTGGTTTTGGTTTTTTTTCCTGTTGTGGGGTAGTAGATGAACCAAAGGTCTGAATCTGATGAAGATTCTGTGTTCTAAATGAAGCAAACACTATCTCAAAAAGCAGAATCACTTGCTCTGGTAATTATGACACAGAACCTATGAGTGTTTCATTGCCTTGTTGCAGTATGACTTGATTCATTTTGGAATATACATTTCCTAGTAAAGGAATGTCAGTTTCATTTTGTGACAGTTCAGTATATCACAAGGTGACACTGATTTTTATATAAATATATATATGTATAGATATATGTAGGTTAGGGTGTCTACATATGAGATCTTTTAGTGTTAAATTTCTTTCTACAAGACTGCTGTTAAGCTTAACATTTCCTTTAAAAGAACAGGTAAGCATTTACTTTTTAAATTCAATGAATAAGTCCATGAAAAATAGAAAATATTGCTTATAATGAAAACAAACAAAAAATCCCTAATTTTGCTGGCATTTTTGAACAAAACACTTGTGTCTTTTAGAACTAGGACATTCACCTTTAGGAAGATCTTAGGAAGAGAACATACAGAAAAATAGGTCACTAGCTTCTCAGTAATAAACACCCACCAGGAAAATATGATCAGAATGAAGTACAGGAACAAATGTAGAGAGGAGGTTTTAGGCTTTAGATCTGAGGTCAAAAAGACACAATCTAATTCAGAGGGGAGGATGAAAAGGGGGATGTGGAAGGAGCAGGTAGAGAAAATATAATTTTAGAGTCTCAATGTTGGTAATGTATCTTTCCAACAAATATTAAAACTGTATTTTAGGCAGTGTTGGAGACATGGCAGAAATGCAGTGTGCTCTAAGGGCTATCTGGAAAAAATTCCCACTGCCATGCATCCTGTTAAACATTGGCAAAAAACAAAGCACCAACAGCTACTTCTATGTGAAGCTGCAAAAATGTAAAAGCAATGATTCTATTAATCCCAGCTTTGCAAAGGTTCAAGGCAGACAAACATTTAGCTATTGCATATGGTGATAGTGACTATGCATAATCAATTCCTGTTGTTTTATGAAACTGCAAACATGTGCTCAGTAGAAATATGTTGAGACTTTTTAAAAAATTAAAAATTGAATACTTCCAAAGAGACAAGCAAAAATTATGGTTGCAGTCCCAAATTCAATCCCTTTCCTGTAGAACATCAAGTAGCTTCTTTAAAATTTTCTAAAAATGTTCTTACATATATAGTGTATATATAACAAATTTGCCCCTCCCCTTTTTTTGGAAACAGTTAAAACAGGCTGGCTGAAAAATGACATTTTGAAGCCAGTCACTTTACCCCAAATGATCACTCTTGTGTCATATCTCAAATATCTGAAACTGCAAAGGTGCATTGTTACAACGGAAAGTGACAGATCACTTCATCTGCAGATATTCCTACTGATACTCTTTTTTTTTCCCTTCTTTATATGCACTACCTTAAAATTCTCTAAGGAAAAGTACAAAGACACGAACTATCGAGTGAAGCTTGCAACAGTCAGGCAGCAGCAGTCATCCAGTCAACAAAACTGTATGTTAAAGCTTTTCTCTAAAATTCTATTGGTAAATGTGGAATAAGTTTTCTATTGTTATTTTGAGAAACTTTAGAATAAATGGCAGCATCAAATTGTGGCATTGAAAGCAAATATTAACTAAAATCAGTCTCTGATCAGGATTTATACTTATCTTTACCTTTTTTGCTGTAGGAATGGAAGTCACTTACAGTGTACCTAATAAAATCTTCCCACATTGCTTCCTCAGAAGTTTATTATTACCATGTGGTAAATGTACCCTTCACCCTGCAAATAATTCTTAGATTCTCAGGCTGTTAGTGAGTATGCAAACATTCTGGATCAGTATGGGTAAGGGATATGCTGGTATCAAGTTTCACATGAGATTAGCAATTTTTAATAATTAATTCAGCAAGGGAATGTCCTCTTAAGTCCATAAAAATGTCTGTCTTGCATCCTTTTCCTGCAAATCTTAAGTATCATCTTGCAATATTTTAATTTCTCTTGCACTAGATTGGAATATGCCTGGAAGTCCAAATTCAGTAGGAATTCTGAATTCAGGAAGTATAACATTTACTAGTTTGGCCTAGATTGGTGTGCAGTACCAGTCTCCTTCACTTGTACTTCAGATTACCAGAGTATGCTATTATATGTCTGCACAGTCATGTGGAAGAAGCCTGTAATCCTTTGGAATTCTCCTAATTCTTCATTTCTGTCTAATTTCCCACAACCAAAGTGAGATGCAACTTAGTCATAGTAATTATTAACCGCTTCAGCTTTCCTAAAAGATCCCCAGAAAAGTAATTATAAAACTTCATCCCTCCTCTTTTTCTGGAATCCTGCTATTGTAGATCACATTTTAAAACTCCCCACCACCCCCAAAATCAAAACAGAAAATGAGCTCTGATGAGAGCTCTCTAGAGATGATTATTTACTCAGTGGCTATGACTGTGTCAAATCTTCTGGAAGATTTTCTTTGATTGATAAACTTTACTTTTTTTTTTTTCTTCTCCCCTGCCAAAAGAATCAAAAACTATCAGTGCTTTCCTTTTCTTTTTTAATTGTATCATCTTCTCAAAAGGATTTTCCCTAGAACACAGGACAATCACATAACAATGTATTTAATCTATTGCTTGTAGGCATGCTACGGTTTCAATTGCTATTAACAGAAATTAAAGCTCAACCTCAGAAAACAGTTAATTAGACTAAGTGAAATGCATCCATGACCTTGGAAGACTATGTGTGCTAAAAAATATTTGGTATGTTTAGGTTTTTGGCAGGCTAGATTTTAAGGGCATGGAATCAGAGTAACTTCCTTGCCCACAAAGGTTTAAATTTCTGACAGTGTTTTGCTTTCCCATAAGTTATTATAAACATTCTAATTTGGTGCTTTATTGGAACTCTGTTTTTAAAACCACTTTCTTAAAGGTAGGAGGAAAAAAAAAAAAAGACATGAATATGGGAAAAGAAAATATGATGATTGCTGTAAATGCTTTGAGTAACGTTTGTCCAGAAGGACCTGGGCATTGAAATTGTTTGTCCGTTTGGATCATTTTATTGATCATCTGGCAATGAAAGCTGGAAAACAGATTGACATTTTGTTTCTTGGCTTCTGCCTGTTTCTCATATAGAGATTATTAGCTGGTTATTTTGGGACTAAGAAAAACATTCACTCTTTATAAATAAAAAGATTCATTGTGGTTTGATGAGGAGGGGTTTTGCTTTGAGTCCTTGTCCCTAAAGTCTCAAACCCTTCCATGTAATATGGGCTGGTTTACAGGATCATCTGTACCTCAGTCATGAACTGGAAGCAAACTTGATTTCCATTGTTGTCCATGAGATGTTTTCTTTAAGATGACTGGGCTCTAGCAAACCTCTCCTTACCTCCTTCTGCATGCTCTGCAATTGCATATTCTTTTAGTTTAGCATTTCTGATCCATGTGAAGAGCTTCTCTTTTGCTGGAGAAAATTGGAAGCAAATTCCCTGCCTTTCAGAAGACTTATCTACATAAGTTGCTGCATAAACATTATTAATTGTTACATTTTGCATAAATCATCTTGCATAGCTGGCTTTTGAACCAGCACGCATTTTAGGGTTGTATTTGGGATTTAAAATTCAGCAGAATGAGTTCCAGATGGGAAAATTTTATTGCATGTTTTTGCCTTGGATTTTTTTGTTTGTGTGTTTCATATATTAACTTAGCAGAATTGTTCTTATTTTGGTTTTTTCCTCCTTTCTGGATGAAGCTGGCAGGTAAAAATTGCATACATAAATAAGATTTGTATAATGGGTGCTATCAGATGAGAGAAGGTGACTTCAGTTTTGTGTGCACTATGATGGTAGTAACATACAAGCCAGAATGCCACTGAAAACACGAATCTGATGCAGGACTAAATATTTAAATTTGCAAGAATGTTCTGTGCAAGAAAACAAAGGGACACAGCAAAAATTTGGCATAAACTTTAACTCAGCTAACTAGTTTTTCCATACAGTTGAGAAACAAGATGATGAGAATGATTCAATTAACAAAATTGTCAGTGCATATTGTTATTTGTGAGGTGGACCAGAGATTGACAGAGATGCATTCTAAGTGTGATGCAACTGAAGTTTTAACTGATAAAAACACCCTTGAGATGCTTTTAAAATGGAACATGAAAATTTGTGTCCTAGAACTCCAGTTTTAAGTGCAAATGTTATCACTTCTGATGCAAAATTTTAGCCTGCCTGATGAATAACCTTTATACTTTAGTCACTGGGTGAAAAATAGAGCATGTTATCATGACTTGCCATTATGGATGACTGTTACACATGCACAGGAAGGATAATAACATTTTAGTATCTTTTAGTCCTGAGGCATAAAATATTAAAAAATAGCAATAATAATAATGTAAATATTAAAAACTATGAGAATTCTCAAAAAGCTCAAATGAAGATACCTACAACTATTTCTACACAAATATGCTATTTGAGTTAAAGTTCTTGTATCCCAAACTGCTCAATTAAAGCCAAAACTAGAAAAAAACACAAAGATTGTGGCAAGATCATTTTTCTGCTGTTGCTAGACACAGCTTGTGCTTGAAAATGGTTGTGCTCCAAAAATGAAGTCCCGGTATGGATCTCACCTCTACTTCAGGCTGAGAGGCAGAACTCTCCATTGCTTGAGTGTGACAAGGATTTTAGGGCTGGTTTTCACCTTCTCAAAGGCACAAGTAAAAATCATAGAGCTTGAGGAGCCCAACCCAGGAAACTTAACATTGCTATGTTAAATTTGCTACTCCTGCACTGCTGCTTTCATAGGTCACAGAGCTGTGGAAATCAGGGAAATGGGAAGTTAACTGGTGGGAGGGGGGCACACACATCCTGTAACTACCAAGCCATAAGTAACTGCAGAGAACTGCATCTAGCTACTTTGAAATATTTCAGAAAACTTCCAAAAAAATAATTTCATGCTCTCCCAGGGATATACAATACTGGAATACTGGCAACATAAGTATGTTGTGTTATGGGGGAGTGGCCAAGCCATCTGTATTAGAATGTTTTTTAAAAAACAGATATCATCAGATCTTAAAAAAACAAAGCAAACAAATGACTTCTTTATATGGTACATGCCTTCTTTATATAATTTTAACAATCTAGTTGAAATAATTAAATTTTAGCTGCTAATATTTCCTCATTCAATAATTTAGATTTTGGCTAGCAGCTTTCACCTCTGTTTGGCCTGAAATCATTCACATTAAACAAATCTCTGGGCAAAGGGTCTGCCAAAGCTATAGAATATACAAAGCAGTTTCAGGAGCAGAAGATTGATGGATGCTTTGTTTTCCTCCTCTTGTGAGTACCTCCAGGATCCTTCTGTGTCCCCTAAATCCTACTTAGACAGCAGGGGCCATGTTTGTGTGGTCCAAGTGGAGCAACCAAACAAAGCAAAACTCTGCCACTATAGGTTTTCCCCATAGTAGGGGCAGTAGCTTAAATCTGCTTTCCTAGCCCTGGTTTCACTAACTCTCTGGGAACTTGAAAATATTGTGAGGCCTGAATTATTTTAACAAATTTGGGCTAAATTTGGCCAACAGTGGTTGAAGGATGCTAGACCAATGAACAAGCAACTTCAGCAAAAAGTTTTATTTCCCAGAGGACGGTGATGCTGAAAGACAGTAAACAACTTGTTCTTACCCAAAGTGGGTTCAAAGCAGTCATTCCTCCAAAAGGGATGAAAGCAGATTTAACAGAAACACAACTTCTGTGATAGACAAATGAAGCATTTGACATGTGTGGCCTAGAAATTCAGAGATAATAAAACTGAAAAATGATGAGTTACAGATGCTAGTAAAAATTCTGTAGCTGCAGATAGCTAGATGGAAGACTGAAACCATGCTGAGTCACAAGAGGCTGTTTCACAACTTGAGTTTGTGGGCAATGAAGTAGTAATTCAAAAAGATGAAAGGAGGTGTGTTAAAATGCCTTGTCAGAGTCAGTAATGGTGTCAAGGACTGTAAGTGGACAAAGGACATCAATACCTAAAAAGGTATTGGAAAAACCTAGCTGCTCCTTTATTGTGGGGAACAAAATTAAGCATAGATATTTGAGAATTTTTTCAGAGCTTTTTTTTACTACGTTGATTTTTGGAACGAAGAATGTTGGAAGTGTAGAATTAATAGTCTTTCTAATGCCAGTTGAAACATGATGTGGCACAAAGCAGGTGTTCAGCTTCTTATTTTCTGTGCTATGTTGCCATCAACTCATCTTTGCTCACTTCTCCTACAAGCCATGCACCAGTCCCCTATGGTGCTTTCCAGGTCAAATCACCAAATCCTTACTTTTCTTTGTCTGACTTTTTTCTGTCTTACTGCTCTTGTCAGCCACTGTCAAAAGGCAGTTAATTTACTATTTTTTGCTGCTTTCTCTTAAAACAGCCCTAATATATCCCCTCAAAACTTACTATCCAATAATTTCACATGCAATCTACTGCCTTTTTTTNCCGAGGTTGAACGTCTTCGCTTTTTTTCTCTTTTTAAATCATTTTTCTTTTTTTTTTTTTTTTTTTTTTTTTTTTTTTTTTTTGACATTACCCACCTTCTTTTCTCTTGTCTTTACTTCAGTTGTGAATGGATTTTTGGACAGGGATTGGCTTTCTTAGATTTAATAACTTCTCAGCACCTGGCATTAGAGGACTCTTAGTTAGGATCTGTGGATGTAATTGTAATACTCATCAGTAGATAGTCTGAAGTAGCTAAAGGGCTGAAGTAAAATCTCTGTCAGTTTTAGAGCTGGGAGCTCTGAATCACATGCACATGATTGGTCTGTAGGTACCTGAATGTACTGTGGTAAATGTTTTGGGTTTCTTTTCCCTCTTCAAGCCTCATTTGTAGCTACAGTCTCTCATGAGATACAAGCAAATTCTGTGGACTTCACTGGGAATTATTCCTACTCTGCAAGTGGAGAGCAGAGCCCATGACTGGACTGAAGCCAGTGTTCTTTAAAAGTTCACATGCCTTCTATTTGCTCTCTAATTTAGACTCCCTCTGACCAAACAAAGGGAGGGGGAGAGGAATGAAAAATAGTAGCATCTGTGTCAGTAAAAAATTCTGAGGGTTAACATAACATGATGTAAACTGTTTCATCTGTTCTTCCTACTTGCCCATTTTAATCAGAAATGAGTAAGTAGAGCTTGTATGCACTGAACTTGAAGAATGCTAATGGGATGTCTGCATCATGTTGTACCCAGAGTACTTATGCCAGAATAGGAGAGCCTTTAATTCTCTTAATTCTCTGAGGCAAGAAAAGCTTTCTGAAGAGTTACTTTAAACTCTCATTCTAATGTTAGCCAGCCTGTTGGATCTCTGAGTTAAAAATTGCTTCAGCTTTAGTTACTAGAGCCAGATGTAACATTGACCTTAAATGGTAAAAGCTCCCAAGAGTGAAAGAGAGGCTGGCCCGAGGGGAAAGAGAGGAATAACTGAAGTTTTAGGTAAGTAATCTCTATAACCAGGAATAAGCTCTTTTTCAACCGTGAAACAGAACCGAACCCTTTCTCCACCTTAAAGGTACAGTACCTTGTTCTTGTGATACTGAGGAGCTGGTTCTTTACCTCTTCTCCCCCAGCCTCTTCAAATTCTACCTCTTTGTCAGATTGTAGCTGCTTAAAAACTGGGTGTAGTCAATGCAACCTCGTTCTACTTACAAACTGTTTGGGATTATACAAGAATGAAAAAGAAAAAGCTGTGTTACTTATACTGAGACTTGATTAATAAAGGTATGTAGTCAGTAATTCAAGGCAACCTGATTCACAGATAATGTAATCTGTATTGTGCTAACCAAGACAGAGTCTTAGGAGCAATCCATGTTATAGAGAAACAGATAAGTCACAGATTGCTCTTTTTTTTTTTTTCTTTTTNGTATGACTTTTCTTCCCTCATCCTTTTAACAGTGCTGGAGTGGTTCATGTTAGTGGATTACCTACTTGTCTGGAACTTCTATTTTAAAGAGGCATTTCCAGAGCCATTTCTTTTATTCTGTGTTTGAGTTTAGTCCTGTTTTTGAGTTTAGTGTTAGATGTGAATTAATACCACAAAGTTGTGTTTAATTGGAATGCTGTACAGAGAGAAATATCTTCAAGTGTTAAAACATGTTTCCTTTAGTACAGAAAAATCTCATTATTTGCTTTTCCTGATATTTTGGTTTTCGGTTTTATCTGTGCTATTTGATGGGCATCCTGCACTAAAGTGTATTTAATTTCCTTGACAAATTAAAACACATTTTTGTCTTACTAATGTGTATGTTAAGGTCTTCTTTTGCTCCAGACGGCAGAATGCAAACAACATGAAAGAATGAGGTCAGTGCAAGGAAGTGATAGCTGAAACTGAAGACTTAGGTTTCTGTTACTAACTCACATTACTAACAACTTGTGTTACTGAGTTGATTTTTCAAATCTGCATAGCATGGCTTCTTCACCTGGTGAAAAGTTCTCTGCAATCAGTAGCGAATTTCCATCTCTGCAGAGTGATTAGAGCACAGTTTTTAGCTTCTGCCATACAGAGATTGGGTGAATTTCGAGTTTTGATTGTAGACAGTGTTCTTGTGAGTGCTGACAGTTACTACATTTATATTTCATATGGTAGGTGTTATGTATGCTTTAATGAAAGTTTTCTTCATCCAGCCTCAAGAGACTGTGATAAATGAATCCTACTTGTTAAAGCATTTCAGATCTTGTTGCAAAACTTGTAATAAAAGTTTTCCTTTTATTTTCCTCTGGACTATCTTCAGTGAACAGCTTAGTACTCTTAGGTTAAACTTCTAAACATGACCTTCATGTTTTAAATCAACAATAATATCCCAAATCAATAATTATACCACACTTGGAGTTTAATGATCTAATGATACAACTCACAGAAATCTAAGTTTGTTAGAACAGTGGAAATTAAGAATCAGTCCAGTGTATGAAATGCTGAATACTGAGGGTCCACACTTATATAATGTTCTTGTGTTTCTGGCCTCCAAAGACTCTCACTCTGATTTGTTGGTCTTGTGTTACTTTGCTTGTGATGTTTTATGCAACCCTTCAACTTGTGCAAGGATGTATAAGTTTAGATGGTATTCTAGGAGGTGTTTAAGTATCCATAGCTGATATTTAACTGTGTGTAGATATTGGGATAACTAATCTGTTAGTCTAACTCCTCCAAGTCTGAGCAAAGTATATATTTCTAATATATGATGTAGCAGTTCAACAACTATTCTTATTCTTATTGTTCTTATTTCACACAATTCTTTTTTATTTTGTACTTATAATAAAGTACCTATGTGTAAATTTATCTTCAGTAGAGGTATTATGATGATAAAAGTGTAATTTAATACAAAAAGTACAAGTTGCTTATTTATGCATGGTGAATATTGTGTTAACATCAGCACTCATAAGTACCTAGGATTT
This sequence comes from Illadopsis cleaveri, assembly GCA_013399915.1. Lineage (NCBI taxonomy): Eukaryota > Metazoa > Chordata > Aves > Passeriformes > Timaliidae > Illadopsis > Illadopsis cleaveri. Next base: position 140,661 of record VXBB01001388.1, read on the forward strand.
TCATTGTATTTAACTTTTAGAAATCCATCTGCTTCACATTCTTCTGGATTAAGTTCTAAATTGTCTGTGAGCATGAAACCTGTATGCCTCCCTATCTCCTATCTTTTTTTATGTCAGGATCTGTTTTAATAACTATAGTCCTATTTAGCTGGCACCAAAACATTGGAAATTAGGAATTATCTAGCAGCCAGATTCGTAACTCCATTGTTTAGCCCCAGCCTCTTCCATCCTCCTTTCAATCAGTCTGCTTCTTGACAGCTTTTAAGGATAATTTGGTGTCAAATAACTTTTAAAAAAGTTATTTAGGACAGAGTACAGCAAGTGAGGTATAAGGAGCTGGACCTAGGAGAGACAGATGTGAAAGCTTCTCCTTTCATGGGTCATATGTGTATGTTCCTCACAAGGAGTTCTCCTTCCTCATCCATTTGCTGTTCTTAGAGAAGTGTGTAAGTCCAGGAAAAAGAGGGATAAAATTACTTGTGAGTGGAAGGGGAAAGAAAATCCCTGCTGTTTCAAGGTTTGTGGGCTATTTAAAGATGTGGGGGATTTGTGGGCAGAGATACATCTTTTTGCTGTCCTAACTTGCAGCCTTCCTGTAAACTAAGCAGAAGAATTTCCTTGTGATGTGCTCTCTGTCTGTGCTTCCTTTGAAAAATGGGTCAAAGAGATGTTTTGGATCTCAGTATCACTGACAGAAAGGAAATCTGAGTGGGTGATGGATCTCTGTAAGGTTCTAAACTAGTGACTCAAGGCATGAATTACTGCTTATGTACATGTGTAGAGCTGTTGTGGAGAGCTAAGACTCTGTCTGTTATGGTAGTGTTTTGAAATAATAACTCACTTTCCCTCCCTGGAAAGTAGGTCCTAAGGATTCTGAAAAGGGGAGAGGGATTTGTTATTTAGAGCAAGTGGACTTGTAACCTCAGGTTTTGATGGAGAGCTTCAGCTCTAATAGCATCCCTGGATTTAATCCTCTGATCTAAGTAGGTAGATATAATGGGGTTTTTGCTTTATGTTTCTGTTCCTTTAGGTTAATTTCAGTGTGCCTATAATTAATTTTACAATCTCAAAAAACAATTTGAGAATTAAATTTTACTTAAGAATTGCCAAATTTATTAAATATCTAAAAGACTGAAACAACAAAACCAAGAACAAAGACCACATACTCACCTCCGTTTCGTAGCTGAAATCGAGAATGCCTTACCATATGCTAGAACTTTCACCTGTCCTTAAAATGTGCCAAACACAAAATCTTTAGGTATCACAAGTAATCAGGGACCTTAGTATTGTACACGTCTGTAGGGATCTGTGGGTTTGGACAAGTAAAGCCTGTAGAATATGATTTTTCCTTATGCTAACAGGGACTGCTGGGAGAGAGGAGGATGAGAGGAGCAGGGAGGGAAGCATGCAAAGCTACCAGCTAATGTATGTCAAGTGAGTATGTAAACCTGGAAGTCTCTTCTCCAACTAAAACATATTCTGTTGTGATTGCACATACATGCTTTAGAGTCACTGCTGTCCCCTAATTTATGTGCAAATACACCTGGTAATTGTCCAAAGAGAGCTGCAGTTTTGTGGCTATAAAATACAGCCCACTGGATTAGTTACTGGGATTTTTGCAAAGAGCAAAGGGGTTGAAAAGTTGATATAACAAACCGTGGTGGTGGGGAAAGCTTTTTCTGTAGGAGATGCACACTGTTTTCTTACCCACTGTAATGTTTTGCATCCTGAAAATGAATACATGATAGAAATTTTGGGCTGCTGGGGTACAATAATTGCTTCGGGGTGGAGACTTGCCTTCTGAGTAAAATTATTGCTCTTTATATAATTCTCCAGAATGTTTTGTGAGGCTGAAGTTATACATGGGGAATTTGGCTCTGAGCCTTTGCTTTTGAAATTGTCAGCAAAGTTTCCATTGAATTCAGTGTTGCCAGAGGAGCCACTTAGTGAACACCACAAAGGTAAAAACTCTAATTTTGGACAATCTGAGCAGGAGAAGCAGGTCTATTTTCACCCATCTTATTTTGGACTTAATTTGTACTAGCAAATTACAAAATCTGTAAAATGATAACTTTTTCTGAAAGTTTGGACAAGAAAAGTCCTCTATTTAATTTTTAAATGTTCTTCCAGTTTTTCCAGTCTCTTTTAGAAGGTAGTAGAATATAGTAAGGTCTCATATATCAATTAATGTTTCCTGTTGAAACTTCCAAACTTGTGCTGAACTGTGCTGTAACTGCTGAACAGAAAAACTAAAAATAAAGCATCTAGCCATAAGTTGAAGGAGAGCTTGTGGAGAGGAAGGGAAATAATTTGACAATGTATGAAAATTGCTTCTCAGTTTCAGCTACTGAATTTCCCATATTTTTCTTTATAAATAGTGAATGAAAGGTGCTGACCTCTGGGCTCATGAAAGTAGAATTACATGACTGGGGCTGAGTTGCAGTGGAGGGTGGAGTTTGTCCCAGGAAGAGGTGCTAAGTCAGTCTGATGTTCTGCACATCACGTTAGGCTGGAAAAGTTGTGGAAGCAAACCTACATATTGTCCATTTTGCCAGTAAAATGGTGCCCATCCAGACTTCCCTGAGGGCTGTTGCAGTTAAGAATTTATTCCTATTCTCTGATAGATAAAATTATCAGCATTGCTCTAGAAGCTGGTTTTAGTAAGTGCAATAGTCAGTGGAACAGTCTGTCCAAACCCAAGCAGATTTATGAGAATTTTCAGATATCTTAGGAACCTGAACCAAGATTAGGACTTGAAAACTACTCAATGCGTTAAGTAAAAATATCTGTAAGGGACAGGAAGAAAGAATTTGTGGGATATATTCTAAAAACTCAGCATGTAAAACTCAGTTTTTATCTTCATGTTGAGCTTTTGGGATCTGTTTGAAATCTCTTCTGCAGAAAACACTGGATTAAAATGTCCTTTCCAGAACTCATATATTATGTGCTAATGGAATAGTGTCACGGGAGTATTAACAACCTTGTACCCTTATAAGAAGCTCTTGATATTTCTTGTTGGATTCATTTTTTTGGCAAGGCTTTGGTGTTTTCTGCTTGAGAGATTTTAAGTGTTTTTCTTAGTAAAATGGCAGACATCAACCATCTCACTCTCTACAAAGCTGACGTATAATTGTAACAAAAGGGTGAACAATACCTAAAGATCCCCAAGGAAATCTGTCCTGTTCCTGTTTGGTATTTCCCTGTCTAGTAATATGTTCAGAAATTACATTTACTACCAAGTGGTGACTTTTACTGATCACTTTAGAAATGATGCTGAAATTAAGGACCCAGAGGAAAAATACTGCGCAAGAAAAGTAGCCTGGGCTATATCAGGACGAGTGTGGCCAGCAGGTTGAGAGAGGTGATCCTGCCCCTCTACTCAGCCACACCTGGAGTGCTGTGTCCAGTTCTGGGCTCCTCAGGACAAGAGAGACGAGGAGCTACTGGAGAGGGTCCAGCAGAGGCTACAGAGGGAATGTGGAGTCTGGAGCATCTCTCTAATGAGGAGAGGCTGCAGGGGCTGGGCCTGGTTAGTTGAGAAAAGGCTGAGAAGGGATCTCATATAAATATCTCAATGGTGGGCTAAGAGGATTGTGCCAGACACTTTTCAGTGGTGCCCAGTGACAGGATGAGGAGCAATGGCCATAAACTAAACCACAGGAAGTTCCATCTCAACATTAGAAGCAACTGCTTTACATTGAGAGTGTTAGAGCACTAGGACAGGCTGTCCAAGGAGATGGTGGAGTCTCTCTAGATACATTCAAAACCCATGTGAATATGTTCCTGTGTCACTGCTCCAGGTGACTCTGCTTTGGCAGGGAGGTTGGATTGGATGATCTCCAGGGTTCCATCTCAGCTGTAATTTTTCTTTGATTCTTATTATGAAAATGATGAGTTATATTTCCTTAAACCATCTAGCAAGTCAAACTCTCTTCTTGTAAATTGTTGTTGCTGTTTGGATTGTGTGGCGCTTTGCCCATGTGCATGATCTTTGGGTCTGTCTCAGTGGACTTTGATCACTCCTGAGAATCTGACTCCACTTAAAGTGAAGACGATTTCCCTTTTTATGTTGCTTAACAGGCAAAGATCAGAGTTGATGGACACTTTTCCCTTCAGAGCAGGACTTCGTAAATTTCTTGTACAGCTTTTTACAAAATGGGCACAGATCCACCAAGTTTTTCATCTAATTTTATTCTTAGGTACTAGTTGGTGATATGTTTTCTCAGAACAAAGTCTCTTAAACTCATGACAAAAACCTTGCAATTCACAATATATCTTAAACTCATCTGTCAGCTTACATGATTCAGAAGATGTGAAGTTGGGAGGTTTTTTCTTCCTTTTGAAGGTGGGTACCATACAATCATCCTGTGTACTTATCTTCTGAGCATCTGCTTGGAAAATAAAACAACGTGCCATTTTGACATCCAAGAAAGTGCTATAAAAAGTCTGTTGCTATGTTTAAATGCCTACACTCAGTTGCTATAGCAATAAAAATATCAAAAATGATGTACGAATTGCCACAGTGCATTACCAGCCCTTTCCTGGACAGGGAGATTGTGGGACTGAGAATGTGACAGCGGTGCTCAGTCTATAGGAGAGTGGAGTTGTCCCATAGTTCCAGGTGCCCTGTGGTGTCACCTGAGAGCAAAATGTGTCCCAGCTGTGTGAGTCCCAAACTGGATAGGTCAAAAGGGACAGCTGAGTCCCTCCTGAATTCAGTTGCTGCTTCATGACTTATATGTTGAATATTTGGACCAAGTTCCCGCTTCTCAGCAAGACAAGCTGCTGAAAATGTTGACCTTTCTTTAAATTCCTTCAGTCCCAGGATAGCAAGTGTGAAAATCGGCTTACAGACTGCATCAGCCCATGTAGATTTTTCCCCCTGTAACATCCCAGTGGTCAGAGTCAAATGTCCTTGTTCTTGAGGCAGTCATGGGAACCCTGCTATCCAAAAGAAAAGCAATTAAATAGTAGCCAATGGAATCTTTAGCATCTCCGTGGGGCTCAAAGCCTTGAACATTCAGTTGCTTCTTGAAGAGAGCAGGAAATTCAACTTCCTTCATAAAACACAGCAAGCAGAGGAAGGCATGTTATTTTGGCAACTGTAAGTTTGGTTATGGAATTGAATTGTTTCCTCAGACATTTCCATGCCTCCTTCTCTTGTCTCCTGAGGAATGTTAGAGGAAAGACTTGGAGAAATTTAAGCCTTGTTTGCAAGCAAAATAACTGGCTCTCTTTATTCCAGTTAGCTTGAAGAATCCTCAAGGTTCAAATCAGATTGGCTCAGACTGCAGAGCAGTGCAGTCGATTTGCATACGGTAATCCACAACGGTCACATAATTGTTTCAAGTATTTTCTTTAACATACTCTTAGAAGTCCAGTTGAGAGGTCTGATATCAAGAATGTATCAGTGGTAGAAATATGTGTTTTTAAATTTTGTTTCAGTTGTTAGTTATTGATTAATTCTCTTTTTCAAGGGTGTTATAAACATGTAGATGAAGTGATTCTTAGAGGCAACTATTATACTATGTAGTTTGAAGGCCCACTTAAATTCTACAGTACCTCTAAGTATGTTTGGACTTTTTTATTTTTCTAAAAAGACTGGATAAACTACTGCCAAGTACATGGATCACAGTTTTTCTCAAAATAAGGGTTGCAATGTTACATATATAGTTACACTCCTCTAATTTCTAGCTTGTATTTGCAATCCCAGTACAATATTTTTCTATAATGAATCTTGAGCATCTTTGGGATTTAATTGTAATGTTTAAATTTTGGTGTTAAGTGTTGAAAAATGTGACAATTTGTAGCTTTACAGCTGCACAAACTCCAGTGACTGTGGAAGCATGTCTTTCTCAACCTCTGTGGGGATTCCTTATTTACTTTCCTTCTCAACTGTTTTACATGGAGTACTGGACAATTACCTGGGTTTACCCGTAAACAAGAATGTCAGCATTGTGGGTTTGGTTTATTGGTTGTTGCTTGGTTTTGAGGTTTGGCTTTTTTTTTACAGATCTAATAGGGGAATCCAAATGTTAGATCTGTAAATATTTATTGATACTTGTTTATTAAAGTCCAGTGTAATTAAAATTCCAAAGGTTGTCCTTTTATATCACGCTCCGGAGGTGCTTCTGTGGCTGCACGGCTGCACATCGTGTGCCTGTGAAACCACTGATATTGCACTTCATTTACAATATTCTAACTTTTACTGTTGAGAATATGTGGTCACATGAATAACCTAATTGGGGAAGGGGAGAAGACAACAGAGGAGATGTGTGGAACTTAAAAACTGTAGCTTTTATTTTTCATGATGCTGTCAAATACTTGAAACAAAGAAATCTGATTTCCCTTAGAACTGTGTCTATAGCACCCTCACCACAGTTGTTACCACATCAGTTTATTCTGTATTTCTAAGGTATTCTATGTAGTCTCTGTTTCAGATTCTGTACATCTGAACAGCATCTGCCATGGAAATACAAACTTCCTGATATCTGCCAGTTCCTGCGCCTGCTTAGCCTGAAACCCATCACCAGCTTATGGCAGTGCAGGAGGAAGAAGGAGACCTGAACACAACATTAGCTACATAAGCTTTTTTCTAGAGAAAAAAGTATTACATGGCAATTGTTTGGAGACACATTTCTCTTTATATTTTTTCCACTAGCCTTCTTTAAGTGTTAGCTATGCATTTATTCTTTCCAAAATCTATTTTTGGTATTGTTTTCCTTGGATTAAAAATTATGCTGTTATTCTGGTTATCAGCCAACTATCTTTCCCCCTTCTTCCCTGCCCTCCCTTGATTCCCTCCCAGTACCCTTTGAACTTGTCCGACTTGTTGAATTTGGCAGGAGAGGATTGCAAAAGTATTACACTCCTACAAGTGAAAATCAGTGGTGTGGTAAGAGAGGAGAGACCCAGCTTAGTGCTGCTAAGAGAAAGGCTCCACTACGAGCTGCAATTATCACTAATTCTGTTTGATCTGCCAGCTGGCAACCTGGCATGTGTGAAGCTTAAAACCAGGCACAGCAAATGCTGTCTCTTGGCTCTCCAGACTGGTAGGAGACATGTAAGCTTGCTATGAGGGAGATAAGACACAAAATCATCAAAATAAAATACCTGAAGAACAGGTTTTGATAGCTCAACTGCTTAGAAACAACCCATTTTTAAATGCAGGGAGACAAAGGTTACTAAATGGTCTGTGCACTGCTGTCTTTATTTTGGAAAAAATTCATAAATGTCTGTGAAACAGATTGTGAAAACTGCAGGCTGATAACTCCTGTGATTTCACACCAAGTTCTAATAGTTGGTGGCAGTCCATATGTTTTTCTGCTTTCCAAAGTGCTGTAGAGCACTGTTAGTTTGTAACACACACCCTCCTCTATTTTGCAGTTTTTTCCATCGAGGCAGCAATGCCTAAAAGGCAAAGATGTGAGGTTTCTGCAGTCTTTGGGAACAGGCTATAGGTTCTGCTCAGCCTGCTCTTTAGGCATGTCAGTCAGGTTCATGGGAATGTTGTTAGTGGACAGGTTCTTCCCATGGCAAATAAATGTCAGCCATCCGGGTAGAGGCAGGCATTGTAATTAGCCTTTCCTTATGCAACAGATGTTTTGAAGCTCAGCCAGGGAGAATAAAGTAGTACCCAGAGACAGCAGCCCTTATCTGCTTTCTGGTCATTTAAAGAAGGCAGCTGGGACTCAGGACTCTGTTCCCTGAAAATTTCCTTGCATCTGAAGTGCTTTCTCCACCAATTACGTCCTTTTGTGCATGTTCAAGGTCACTAGGCAAGCTCTAAGGCTGATGAAACTCCAGGAGTTCCACATCATGAATGCTGCTCACTTGGACTCACTACTTTTGGTGCCCTTTAAATCACCTGTCATAGGTTTAGGGGTTTGTTTGGGTTTTTTCAATATATAGCAAAATAGTGGCCTCTTTCTCTGAAGATTATTCAGAATATGCAGATATTTGGTTTATGGATGAGGAATATTTTTGTTCTTCTTTTGTTAAAATAACATTGGGAAAACCAGCAACACTGAACAAATGCTCTCAAAATGATATATAGTGATCCTGTTAAAGATCTCCCCTTCTGTCTTCCTTCAGCTCACTTCAGAAGTTTCTAGAGATCCTTTTTGTTGATGTAAACTTCAGTAAAATATGGCAGAATAAGATCTCATTTGCTCTTAAGCAAACTGACTGCACACTTTGTTTCTGTTACTCACTGGCTTGTTATTCTGTGATTATTTGAAAGAAATTAACCCGTGGTAACATCCTGTTTTCTTTCTTTGCCTGATCATCTGTTTGGAAGTTGTTCATTTTGCTTGAACAAACAAAAAATCTCACCCTTTTGCATCTAGTATTAAATTTGTTTCTTTATGTTTAAAACAGGAAGCTCCTGCCTACAGCATTCCAGCCATCATCAGCCTGCTGAATATTCATTATCCTTTCTTCACCTGTGCTTCAAGGCACCATGCTGGCCATGAGGATTCCAGACCTTAAATTCCTCTGACAGGTAATAAGCTTTCTGCTTGCATTTTAAATTTTACTTCTGTTACTTGAAATGGTTGGCTAATTTCTCATTTGTAGGTCTCATCCAGTGCAGTGAGTCCTTGTACACAGGAGAGTTGCACAGATCAGTGGTTATTCTGACCATTTTAAACATATTTAATTTTGTTTTCTTGCTTAACAAACATGTTGCTCATTTGGTAGGTTTTAAATAAAATGCTGCTTTATAAACAATTTTAATTAAGCTGTTCAGTAAAAATTATGGAAGGGGTCATAGATGAGATGATGTGAAACCCTAAAAAAAAGTTTATAGAAGATACAAGTAATTTTTGGATTGCCTAACTAATATCCAAAAAGCTATATCTTTTTCCATAACTATCAAACATTATTCCACTGAACTGAATGCTTCACCTAGATGGATGTTCATAAAACTCAGGCTGTAACTGTGCGTTCTTGGTGACTAGAAGTGGAGTGTGCTTCAGGTATGTGACAAAAGTGAGATTTACTTCAGCAGTGCAAGAAAACAAGACAACTGCTTTTAGATAACACAAGGAGTTTTACTACAGTGAATTTAATCATTTGGACCTAGCCTGAAGCAGTATTTATTCCACAGTACCCACAGCTGATAAACAGTTCAGGTGAAGAAGCAAGACCAGTGGCCAGTTTCACTGAAGTGCATTGGGCAGTGATAATTTCTTCTTCACAGTAGTACATCTTTGCTCTGTCGGCAAGTGTTTATTGGAAATTGCTGAAGAATTACATTCACAGTGTTTTGAATGCTCTGAGGTTCTTAAAATGAAAAAGAAAAAATCATCTTTCCCAAAGTATTTGTAGGATATACTGAAAGATGAGTCATTACACAGGGAAAAACCAGATCCCTTGAAGAGTTCGGAACTGAACTGTTCTATCCCTCACTTTCTTAAGCACATGGTTCCATTTACTTCTGCATTTGTGCTATGAAATAACGATTTAAATGGGTGAAATTTAATGTTCTAGTCAGTAAATAAGATTAAATAATGTACTAGTGCAAAGTATATTCAGCATGTTTTCAATATTCAGGCCTTCCTCAGGAATATTAAAACATCACAGTAAGGGCTGCAGCTGGGCAGCTTTGTGAGAGCAAACTGAGCATGTAATTGCTGCCTGTCTTTGCAGAGTAACCTGACTAGAAAAGTTGTGTGACTTACTAATGCCTGACTTTTAGGTTGGTGTAGTTGAAGAAATGCAAATGAAGACAGACTATGAACATCATGAGTGAACTAAATAAAATTCTATTACTCCACCCAGCTTCAAAAAATGAAGAAAATTGAATTTTTAATGGAAAAGCACTGATATATTTTAATTGGTAACTCTATAGTTGAATATTCATGAAGCTCTGCAGTATGTTCACTTAAGGTACTGATTGTGATTCAAACTAGCTGTGTGATTCCAATTTGCTTTTTGCTTCACCTCCTTTCAAAAGCATGCTTAACACATTTAGAATTGAATTTTTTCTGTGTATGGTAGAAAAGTGTGGTGCCATTCACACAGGTTGGCAAATAAGTTGGTATGGGAAGTACTGTAGTTGCCATAGTTTTTTATCTTCTAGATTCCATTGTTTCTGCAGAAAATCTTTTCTGATTTAACTGGATAATGAGAATTTTAGAAAAAAATCATAGCTGTCTCTGACTTTAAATTTAAATATTTCCTTTAACAAAAACAGATAAATGGCATGTTCAGTTAGTAACTTTATCCTCTTTGCTCTGTAAAAATATACTTTTTTTGTTTTCAACAAGGTTAAAAATATAACACTTGGAGGGAACACGTAGAAAATTAATTTGTGGGTTGTCTTTAGTGCCATGGAAATTCAAATAAACATTGTTCTAACTAAGAAACATTAACAACAACAACAAAAAAGTTTGTGTTGGAAAAAAATATTTACATGCCTTAGAAACATGTTCAACACAATTCGACATCATCTTATTTGCAGAGATCAAACAGTATAATTGATATTAATTTATATTTAGATAGATTTATATTATTTTTTTGCATAGGTATAGACATTATATGTTTTGTTTGTTAAGCTATCTTGGCAATTGTTACTTGTTTGTAGTCAGTTATTGGGTTTAAAGAAAAAATGAAGGGAAGATGTGAAAAAAGATGAGTGGAACATACATTAAATGTTTCTAGAAAACCTAGAAACTCTAATTCTAAATTCTAGCTCTCTATTTCTTTCTTATTTCTTTTGATCTGTGAGGAAAAATATTGGGAAGATGATTTCCTAATTATTGCAGCCTAGGATTTGGATAGAAGAGAAGATTAATAAAGAGAATTAAGATTTTAATTCTTAAGAATTTAATTTCTTAGCCAATATAATTAAGAATTAAGAGAGGGATAGAAGCTGTCTCTCTTTAGCTTAGTATTCCTTCCACTGCCCCAAGCAAATTTTTTGGAAGGTAATCTGAAGTAAATCACTTCAGGAAAGGCCATTATATAAAAAAGTTAATTTTAATCTAACAAAGTTTGTCTTCCTGGACTTCCCTGTAGTCATTTGAGAAGCAAAAGGTTCCCGCAGAATGCAATTCAGAGAACCTAAATTAAATTCCTGATTTTAGGACAGAAACTTCAGTTGATTCAAAAACGAACAAAAACCCCAAACCAAACAGAAACCTTCAGGAGACAAATGACCTTAGGCTAAAGTGAGTCGTCACTAAAGATTCCCCTTACGCATATTCTCATACCTCTCAACCTGTTGAAGGGAAGTGACATTGTTAATGATGTAGTATTGAAGATGATGAACACAATGAAATAGGTCTAGGCTTTTCTTCTTCACTTGATCCTTCCCCACAGAGAACATCGACTTTGGTGTTACTAGTTTTGGTAAGAACACTTGAAAGAGATCTTAGTTCAGCATTCAGCAACTGTATCCAGCCATATCCAAACTGATGAATCTTTGAATGAAAACAGCAATTTCAGTTGACAAGTAAAAGCTGGTATCTGCATTGTCTGTGAGACAACAGTTGCTTCCTCAGCTTATCAAATTTTGATTTCTTTATATCAATTCTAATAACTATAATAGGACTAATTTACAAAAGTAAAGTTCAGTTCAGTTTAACCGAATTGATAAAGAGACACAAGCAAACTAGTTTCATCATGGTTATCAAATCACAATGCCTAAGGCAAAACTCAGCTTGAGAGCTTCAAGGGGAAGGGGGATGCTGAGGTGAAAATTTGGCTTTTAGGTGTTGAAGAACTGTTTGTCCTGTTTCTTCACTTACCTGTGTTCCCAGGATTTGATATTAGGAAGCTTTCCCTGGTTAGTCCTGTCCTGCAAGCCATACAACAGGAAGACAAGGTATGACCTGCCAAGGTTAAGGGCATAATCCTGTTGCAGCAAAAGAACACAGGAAAAATTTGCAGGTTTACTGGCTAACAAAATGTACAGTTTGTCTCTTCAAAGTAGAGAGTAGAAGCTTTGACTGGAAGTTTACCTCTTTCTGTAGTGAGTAGAAGCTTTGATTGTGCTTTGTGGAAAAGAAAGTAGGTTTCTTACAAAATTTGCTAGACAAGAATTAAATGTAGTTTGTTTTGATCTTGTGCACCTATGATGGAGAATCTAGCCATAGTGAATGAAAGCTTAGAATGGTATATATTATCTCTTTGTTGTTAAAGCAACCTTGTTGTGGAATTTCTGTTATAGATTGAGTTTATTAAGTGCAGAAGGGAAATAATACTTAGTGTGAAATAACTTTTACAGTTGTGAAGTTATGTGGCCTTTTTCAAGTTTTTAATATCTCAGGGAGGAAGACCATCCGCTGTGTCTTAGACCAATCTTATATTTTTGTTTTTTACATTTCTTTGCCTACTAAATCCTGATGTTTATACTGGCTGAACTAGTAAGAAATGTTAGTGGAAGAGAAGAGATATTTCAAGCCTCCATCCCAGAAAATGGATTTATTCCTATTGATGTAGGAATATTCTGTAAGAGAAAACCAGTGGGACTGGAAGATCATCTTAAGACATTTCTCCAGTTTATACTATTGATTTGAGCTGAGATTATTCTTATGGTTTTTTCTGACTCAGCCACATGTGAAGCTTTTGGACCAGGAGTGTAGGCAGCACTGTACAGCTGAATACGTGTGACAGGGAGAGGTGTCATCTCAAAATAAAAGACACATTTTTGCAGCGAGAGCAATCATTCACTGAACAACCTTCCCAGGGATATGGTAGTGTCCCTATTGCTGGAGATTTTCAAGATACAGTTAAAGAGGATGCTCAGTAATCTCATCCAGGCTCCCTTTCCCACAAGGGGTTGCGCAGGTCAATCTTTCAAGGTCCCTTCCAACCTGATCTGTTCTGGAATTCAGTGATAATAAGTAGGAAAAAAGATGGAGAACAGCAATAATGCTTTGTAATTGAGAACTGTGTAAATCTTCATGCCAGTCTCAGATTGATATTCTGGAAATTTCTATATTGATTTGCACCTGTGTGTTCTATTAAAAGTCATTGAAGACAAACGAGATTTTCTTCACAGAGCTATAACACTGGGAATGTTCTTTAGTGTGTGTGTGCAAGCAAATGTGCCTGTGTGTGTAGGAAAGTGCTGGTTTACTGTCATTTCTCCTGCGAAATTAAATTCTTTCTCTATGATGCATCTTAAAGAACTGAAAACACTTTCAGTGACCTGCCACCCAAATAACCTCTTAAAAACATCTGAAGATTGCTCATCTGCAAGAATCTAGAACGTGACAAAACAGAAAGATGCCAGACATTCTTCAGACTGAGATATGTTTACTTCTTCAAGGAAGCTGCTTAGGAATCCAGCACAGTATCATCCTGGATCTTAGTCCTGGCTGTGGTCTTAGCATGTACTCTTTGTATTACCCAGAAAAATGTAAAAGAAAGTTCTTTTCTTCCATTGCTTTCTTCTGCCTGTTCTTCTGTTCATCCATTTCTTCAGCATTGCCAATTACTCATGATGGACAAAGAGGCACTTTTCCTTTGTTTACTTTCTCACAATCAGTTTCTTTCAGAAATTGAAGCTCCTTCCACCAGAGAACATAAGGGCTGCACATCCAGGTCTTGTAAATCATTCATCTGATGCCACATAAGGACCATGTTCATGCTACTCCGAAAGCCAAACCCTTCTTTAACACTCACTGTTTTCAGCCATCTGCAGCTCAGGCCTTTCCAGGCCCAGGGGCTGTATAGAGTTACTACTGTACCTCTCCTCTAAATGCATCTGATCTCTGTTTGAGCTGACTTATGTGCTCCAATTATTTTTCAACTTCCTGTGGTAACAAAGTCAATTATTTAATTGTATACTGTTGTGAAGGAACTTCTTTTCTACTCAAACAATTGCCTAGTAAGCACTTTTGGCATCCTTATCCACGTGTACTGTGAGGAATTGAGAGCAAATAATTAATAGGCCACCCTCTTCAGTCTGGCCTCCTTTCTAACCTGTTTCTATCCAGAAGTGTCTTTTTTTGCATGGAAACCATTTGCAATTACTGCCCAGTCTTTCTTCTATGAATAATTTGTTTGTTGTTGTTCTTTTTAGTGGTGTGTGTGCTTGTTTTGTTTGGTTTTTTGTGTTTTTTTCAGATGTGACTAGAACTATTTTAAAGATTCGGTCTCATATTCTATGCTGTTTCCAGCTCTTTCCTATTAATTCTTAACATTTTTGCCTTTTTGGCTGCTGCTGAATGCTGTTTTCAGAGAACTATTCAAAATTACTCTGATCTCTTTCCTGACTTGTAAAACATAATGATGAGCTCTTATTTAACTAAGTGTATTCTATATTTGTTTTTTTCTCATGTCCATCGATTTGCCTTTTTCACCTGACATTTTATTATTCAGGTGCTCAGTATCACATAAACTACCTTGACTGTCTTTAGCTCTGATTTTCCCATCTCCTCTTTAATCATCTGTACAGACCCACTTTTCCAGATTCTTCAGGACTATGTTGAACACTTCGGCACCCACGGAAGTGTAATGTCTGCAGCACACAGAACAACTTCTGCCCTTTATTTTCTTCCTTCAGTTACAGGAGGTATTTCTCTTTTGTCCTGTGGGAGCAGTTTCCTTAAAATGCTTGATAGAAAATTTTGTCAAAACCTCTCCTTGAAAAATATGTGTTGCCTGTATTAAAATGCTTGTTGATTTCTGTACAGGAATTTAATGAAATAGCAAAGTTTAGACTGCTGAACAGTCCTGTATTAATTTATCATTCTTGTATCTGGATCTATTTAGTAATAAAATATTACATTAATTTCTTATCTAGGACAGTTATTATCTAAAAGTTAGGAACTAGGATGAAAGTCTTAAGTGATAATAAAATTACAAAGCAATCAGTCCTCAAATCAGAAGTTTGGTTTTTTTGGGCAGAATAACAAAGCAGCTCAAAGTCAACATCAAAATATTGAAGGAGGTGTTTGGAAAGAAGGAGCATCTTTCATTGTGTGCCTTTATCTCTGTGTCTTTAAGGCTTTTTTATTTGCCTTCCATTACCTCAGATAGATAATGCACAGCCTTTTTTCTTGGCATTTGCCAGAATGTTGTCCAGAGGCACTCTAAAACCCCAAAACTTCGATTTACAATAAAACTTTTGAAACATTGGTATTTCAGCATTTCTTCTATTAAAGATTAATCTTATCTATGTAGATTTATGGTATTGTTAAAATTACAGTGAATTCCTGTATCATCTTTTAAGAGATATTTTCTAAATACTTTACCTGGTTTTGTAATTTTTTATTTTGTAATGTATTAGAATCACTGAATCTTTTTCATTCCATAATTCTCTACAACTGTTTTAAACTTAAAATAATGGGTTCCATTACTACGATGAAACCTTGTTGACTTTATTTGACATAAAGAAAGAAAAAAAAGTTAGGGTAATAAATCTTAATATATGTGCCTGCATACTTATTGTATACAAATTGTTTATGAGTAGGCAAATACAGAATGTCATTTTGACTCATCATATATAAAGTTATTAAATTAGCATAATTAGATACACGTCACAATTTCTTAATAGACTGAGTTCTAGCATAGCTTATCAAGTGCAATGAAACAGGACTAAGAAACATGAATTTAGGTCAGTTTAGCTCAGTATCAAGATATGATTGCTGCTTCTTTCCCGCTTTGTCTCCTTGCTCCTCTCCCAGAAGATATCAAAATACAGTCAGCATATCAATACTGTCAGATATCAATACAGATATCAATACTGTCAGCACCTGCAATGGAGCAGGAGGTGTTGTACAAACTCAGTCATTTGCACCAGAGCTGAACTGCTGGTTGTGAACTGAGGGACTGAAATGCAATTCCATGCCTTACTCCCTGCTCTTACTGCAGACATAGAGTGCCCTGAAAAAAACCAGATGATTCCAGTAGGTCTGATATTTCTGTGGCAAATCTTGACCCTTGGCATGTCCTGGAGTTTTTTTAAAGCCTCATAGAATATGAGTAACTCTGTTCCTTTTATGCCCTTCTCACATCCCCTATTTTCATTTTGGGTTTTGAGGTAAAAATGTCAAAACCAGTATGTGAAATGTAGCCCCCAAAGCATAGAATTCTCTTTCCCTGCAGAAGTAGTTCTCTGGTTTAAGCTCATCTCTTTCTTCGAGCCTCCCTCTGCACAACACTGATAAAACCATACCAAATGAGTGTGGAGTTTTTTAAGATGTTGATGAGATGAGATTGTGCATAAAGCTGGTACATTATTTTTTGGATCAGCTCCTGGATATAATCAGGAATGGAATGGTGTTGGCTAAATAATTTTATCAGGGAAAGATTTTGACAAAGGACATGAGGAACATTTTGCTACATTTGGCTTGTGCTATTCCAGAAGAGCAGAGCTGTTGTTTTCCTCAAAGCTTTTTTCTGAACTGTCTAATTACCCAGAAAAATGTGGGATTTTGGTACAGTATGTGCCAGTCAATGCATAAAAATTCTTTTCTTGTTCTGATAACTTTGATTTTTATTATTAACTTTCCTAGTCCTAGGTTTTGAAAAACAATAATTGGAAATGGCAGAAATAAGGTTAGTAAACTATGTGTTCTCAGAGTGTTGTATCTGGTAGCCTTCTAAAAGAAAATGAGAAGTTATTTTTCTTACCATGCTTTGTGGAAGATGCAAGCCAATAAGGATAATTTCCCAATTAGAGTGCAAATTGTAAAGATCCTGAATCTAGAATTTTACCAAGCAGCTAAAATAGGCCTCATTTTCTTCCTGCTGAAAAGAGTTTAAATGTAGAGGAATTATGTACTTCATTCACTTAAATAATCAAAGGTTAACTTTGATGTTGCACATTTGGAAATGCTGGCTTCAGTCTGGTCCATAGGCAGAATTACATCAGTGTTTCCTTAAAGGGAGGAAACTACAAGTAGATAGTTAAATTCACCTTCAGGTCCTCAGTGTTAATACCTGGAAGATAAATAGAATGGTCTTTTGAAGTGGATGGTGTAAGAGGACATTTACTTCTTTACTTTTAATGACACCTGAAAAATAAAAGGTTGAATTATTCCTTTTTTGCTTTTTAGCATTACCATGTACTCCCAGTCCTGAGATTCTGTGGGTAGTGACTTGGTATGTTGTAGTGGAAAAGCAGTTCTGGAGTTAGTTTGGGTTTGTTTGAGTTTTTTTTGGTACTAGCAATAATCCCTTGTCCCTCATTTTGGATTCTGATGGCGTGCAGATCTTTGAGAACACAGGAAATGGGGACTTGCTTCTCTTTTCTCACAAACAACTGCTTGCTTTCATTTTCAGACCATCCTTTCTGCAAGTCAGCAAATCTGTTCTTTCTGAAGTGATGAAGCTGTATGCTTTCTTCCTTTTCCCCACATGAAAATAAAGAGCTCAGGTTGAATTTTTCTGAAGCTAATGCATCTGTATTTCAAATAAGGACAAGAAAGGGCAAATTTTTTACCCTATAATTTTGGCCATGGGTTCTTGATTGCAGCCACTGAGAAGTCTCGTTCAGGCCAAGTGCTGATTTGGGGATCTGAGAGCAGGAGAGAACCAGACGCTTCTCAAGGCAGAGCTGCAGCCAGAGATTACCTGAGAGAGGCTTGCAAGTGCTACTGGAGATTGTCTCCCCCTTGGGGTTCTGGTGTTTTCAAACTAGAGACAGTAGGCAGAGCATTGCTTTTCAGTGAGCACATAAAGCATCTGTGTAGTCAGTCAGTTGGAATGGTAGTGTGATTCACTGCTCTACTAAAAGTTTCAGTCAGAACTCAGCTGTCCTCAGTCTTTTGATTTCAAGGCTTTGTTTGCATTGGGAGTTTGGAACATGCACTGATTCAGGTTGGAAATCTGAGCAAAGTATGAAAAGCCAGCGTGAGGGCTGCTTGCAAATGGGTTCATCTCACAATGTTCACCAAGTGTTATTTATGATTGAAGTTTAACTCAGTGCTGTGGCTGTGTTATAAAATAACCTTTTAAAGAATGCAAATTAATTTTTGCTGTATGAGATAGCAGCCATGTCATGAACATACCTGATGAAACAATCTCTGTGCTAACAGCTTGTTTCTGTATGATGTGTGCATTTTGGAGTATTTATTTCATCTCTGTTTTAATTACTACATCATCCTGTCTAATGCAACACCTTCTCAGCCCTCAGATTATTAAATCAAATATGCTTTGTTGGTTTAACCTTGAAATTCATAACTGCTTCAATTAGCCCAATTAGCAAAAGAGGGATTCTGAGGAATTTGTTGCTAATTCAGCATGCGCCTCATTGGAGGGTCATCCACTCCAATTCATTGCTAACTTGGCCAGTAAAATGCACATAGAATATCTTTGCTAAATGCATCAGTAACAAGGTGATCTTTCTGTTTCTGAATGTTGTGGATCTTGGCTTTTAAATACCAGTTAAAAAATTAAGATCAGGCTTCATCCAAGCTACTGAAAGTCTGCCTTTACATAGCACATAAGTTGAATTGTGCTGTAAATATGTTGCCTCTTCCTATCATACCTTCTAAAATTTAAATTTAAATGAGAAACGACATCAATTTGGGAATGCTTACTTTAAAAACTTCATAGTGTGAAAATAACACTGTGTGATTACATCTGAAGGGTTCTTGTCAGGATATTTATAATGTCCCAGAAGCATATAGTCAGTAGCAAGGGATAACACAGCACACAGAAATCTGTAGATGATTCAGTAACACAGGCAAAAGACCTTCTACAAAGTGTGTTTGCAGAATCTTGTTAATTAATAGATCTTTTGAGAAAGAAAGAGCTTTTGGCTCCAGTTTTATATTGACATCACACCTGGATGAGACACTGAGGACTTCCTCGTCCCACCTCTTTTGAGAATACTAAAATTGAACAATCATCCTTTGCACTATTAATCTATTATTATTGTTGTTGCTTTTGTTGTTGCTGCTCCTACTGTTGTTATACCTGTTTTTAGAGCTAGATATTGATAAGAGATACTGATGTTGCTGCTGGCTTCAAAGTTGTGTCTGTTTCTAGCAAAAAAGCTTAAAAGGTGGCTTAAAAATTACAAAATATTACTGCTTTTTCACACTTCTGTATGGTATGCTGGCAGGAAGGGAGAGGTGATACGATGAGCTTTGCTATTTCACAGACAGCTGGGCCTGGAGATTTAATGTGTACTCTAGGAATAAAGTTGGACTGTTTCTGGCAAAAATTCTTGTGACCTAATATAAAGCATCCCTAGATCCAAGCTGGGACATTGCAACCTGGATGAGTGAACCACCCAGGTCTGTAGAAAAAAAGTAAGCAGTCAAAATCCACACAATGGCTGTTCATTTGAATAAGTTGATAGTGAAGATAGTCCTGTCCTGGTGTACAGCAATATTTGAAAAACATTCAGTGGACTAGGACCCATAATTCTTTTCTCACAGAAAGGAAGTGAAACACATTCATGCTCTTTTGCCGTGTGTTCATTTTTGCAATGCAAAAATAGGTGTCTATATATCACTAAAGTAAGCAAATGTCAATCTGATTGTGTCCAGCAAGCATAAAACGGGAATGAAATGCTTGTTTTGCTGCTTTGCCATTTATCTATGCAAGATGGAAAGCCAAGTATAATCTCCCTGCTTGAAAGCCCACAACTGTATTGTAGACCCCAAAGAAAGCTATTTTTTGTTGGTTTGTTCAACAACATGTGCCCTCTGGGATTACCCTTTGTGACTGGGAAAGAAAGAATTTAGTTTAATTTCTTCTTTTGGAAAATTTTTTGCTTGACTAGCAACAAGACTCCTGGGTCACTAAGCAATAGTGTTCTGCCCTAATTGCCTTCAACTTATTTGTGTTTCTAAGTCAGGCCTTTGGTAGTAGTTTTTTCCAAATTATGTGAAGTTGATATCCTGCTGCCCCGCAAAGCAGAATAATTTATAGACTGTTTCTATGTAGAAATTGCTTTCAAAAACTTTACTTAATGTAGAAACCTCAAGGTTTTCCTTAAAAAAGGAGGAATTGACACCAAGGAACACTGATTTTTTCCCCTCTAATCTTATCTGTCTCTCCTCCACACGAACATGTTTGTTCTCTTTTTACATTGACTAAGAATATAGTCAAGTGGCAATTTGAGAAAATATTATCTCAAGCTCCCAGCTCTGCCTGCACTATAGACAAAAATAAATGTGTAACTAGAATGTGATGTATAATACATGCAGTCCAGACAGCAAAAACATATCTAGGTTTCACCAAATCTGGGAGAAGGAGTAGAAGAAAGAAACCCAAGTGACTCTGTGACTGAGTGCATGGTGCTTATTTAGGCAAAAGCATGTTGGGTGGTATTTTTATCTCCTGGTATTCTGAATGGTACAATTTCTGTTGGGAGATTTATCAATGCACAGGTCCTGCATCAGAGGGGTCCTTCAGCACCACCCAAGACTGGCACTGCCTCCTAAACAAATTTTCTTTCAGATAGTAAGTTTTCTAGAAGGAGGAAGAGAGCAACAATTTTTACTCACGTATCATTTCAACATTTTTTTAAATTTTATCCTGGTTTAAGGTCACTACCTTTATGTTGTAACAGACTGTTTTCCAGGTACTTCCTAGCTCTGGGTTTGTTTTGAACTGCCTTCCTGCATGACACTAAGTGTACTGTTCTCCCACTCTTATCTTCACACTTTCTTATATGCTGTTTCTTATGCTTAGACATCCTTATTCTCCATGCTGAATATCCTCCCACTCTATATTCACATTCTTCCTTTAAGCTGCATTTCCTAATGTCTATAAAAAATAATCTGCAAGTTAAGAAATATAGCAACTATGCCTTGAGATCTGACAGTCTTCTGATCATCAGATTTGCTACTGTTGGCTGAATTCTTTAACTTATGCATAATACTGAATAAATCAGGGGTTCATTTTTCCTTAATATCACATGCACCATCTTTTTCACTATATATATTTTTTAAATTTTATTTTAATGTACCCCAAAGATTATCCTAACTGGTTTCCTAGAGGCCACCTGGCTGAGCAGTGCTTCTTGTTGTCTTCTTGCTTTTTCAGCTGAAAGCCCACTGATTGGGAAAAAAAAAAAAATCAGGTCAGTAAGACATCCTTCTCATAAGAGAGCTGAGTCCAGTATCCTAGGTACAGACTTAACCCAATGAAATTACCATTTTGGAGCTCTGTCTCAAGAATATTTGTTCAAAGAAAAGCCCCAGAATGAATAAAAGCTACAAGTGAACCAGAACTTTTTTTTTTTTTTGAACTTGTATGCCATTCTTAAAACCATTTATTTTCACAACATGGTTGTGCTGCTTATAACCTCATTTCCTTACATTCTTTTTAGTGCTAAATAAAAAAAAAAACAAACCTGAAAATAAAAAATTTGCATCCAAACCAGAGTAATTTATGAAAGTTTGATTCATGCAACTCCTACTTGCCCCTAAAAAAAAAAAAAAGTGGAATTGGGAAATTTTCGGGCTGTCTAAAATAGTCTTACCCTAAAAGAAATACTTTTTTTTTAAATCTAGGTCTGCTAGTCTTAAAAGGTAGTGAAATACTGCTCCTCAGTGTTTCTAAAATATGTACATTCTTCATCTGTTTGCTGATTGACTGCAGCATAAAATTGAGCCTGGAATTCTTGTAAGCCAAAAAAAGTCATTGTAAGCCACTCCTCCAGATGCTTTGCTGCAAGAGAAGTAAATCTAAACACTGCTAACAAAACAGATACTGTAAAAACATTGCTAAAACAAATGAACCTGACATTTTAAAGAAAGAAAAGTGCTGTTTTCAAACACAGTTATGATCTTTTAGTAAGTCTTAAATTTCCATTTAGCTATGTCAAAATGATTGCCTGTGAGTGAAATCTTTTCTCTTAACGTATCCAGGAAAGGCTAAAGCTGGGACCAGAATGGATCCTCTAGGAGTTAAGTACCGAACTCCCAGAATACACTTTCCACTAAACTCTTTTGGAGTTAGTTTTCAGATTTCTTTAAACTCTGATGTAAATTTTTAATACATGACTAGACCAAATGCCTTGTTGTAGGGGTTGGTCTTGTTGATAATAGAACAACATCACCTTTCAGCCCCAAACCTTTTGGTGTTCAGTCTCAACAGTGTCATAACTACTCATTACTGGAGATATTCTCCCAGGATGCATATCAGGCATCAAAACATTTTACTTTCTGCCTGATCTAACTTTTCCTTTCTCTCATTCAAGCAGATTATTGAAAACCATCCAGTTTTTTGTGTTCCTGAGCTATGAGGAAAACAGGATGCAGAAAAGGAGATTTCTTTCCTGTCATGCTGCTCTGTAAATCAAGTCCTACATGTGTAGCTTGTAGTTCCAAGGACGTCTGTAACCACTGAGTTTGAGGGAAATTTTTTAGAAATTGTATTGTTTCTTCAGCTTTTGCTAGTTTCTTCCTTTAAAATATTTTTGTGCCAGAATTATTCACATTTATGCCTTGTTTCTGAGGTCGCAACCTGGAACTGTTCTAGTTGTCAAGAAGTATTATTTAAGTCAATCAGGAATCTCAATTACTCAGGTATTAATCTCAGGATGAGAACAGATCCTTTGAATTCACACAGTGGTTGCATATACACTTTGCATGCCCCAGTAGAATTGTTCTGTATCCTAAAACAGAAACACCACTTTGTCTTCCAGGTTTTACCTTGTGCAGTTGTATGGATGTTAATGTGGGTGGAACTCAGATCATTAAGATTATCACAGAGGTGCCTTATATTAATCCTGGGGCTATGAGACTCTGGTTTGGTAAACTGGCTGAAGCAGGATCTTAATATCTCACAAACCAGAGTATTTAATGTGAAAAAACACTCTTTTGTCATAAAAATGAGATGCAGTAGGAAACTACTAGTCAATTTTTTTCCTGTGTTGCAGACAATAAAGAAAATGTCTTCCAGTTTCCACATAGAACCTTTTGTCACAAAGGGCAAGAATGTACATGAGTCAGCTTCAGTTGTGGGATTTTTTTTCCTTTTCCCAGTGAATGTTCCCATTATACAAAGATCTTGGAGTCCTAATGCAAAATTTCAAAGTGTTTCTATTAAGATATTCTGTATCTGTTTTTAGGGGATTTGTTTGGTTTTTTGTGTTGTGGTTTTGGGTTTTTAAAATTTTAGGGGATAGTTAATGTGTGACAACAAATATCTTAAGCTATAACCATGTTTTGTCTTTGAAAGGGCTTTCGTGGTACAAATATAAGAAAAACACTCTGTTTTGCTCAGGCCTTGTTTGAAGCAAGTTTACTGGGTCTTAAGTACTTCAAAGCTGAAAAAACTAATCCAAAATGTAATGTGAATTCAATATATTTTTACAACTGTACAAAAAGGAGTGCAAAAAGGTACCTTTTAAAATATGGTAACATTTTATAACCACTTTACAGGACAACAAAGAAAAATGTTTCTAAAAGTCACTCAGCACTGTGCAGTTCAGCTGCATCCATGAGCAAGTAACTCCTGTTGTTGACAAATGAGGCTTGACCACAGGCAGCATGAGGTCAAGAAATATTAATAAAATGCTTTTTTAACTGTTTATTTCTGCTCTATTTTGTGTCCCCTTGTTGAGATGTGGCAGAGCATCTGGGGTCAGGTGCCCAGCTATCAGTGAGGATGGAGTAAAGCACCTTTCTTTCTCTGAGCCTTCGCTGACACGGACTCAGCCGTGACTCGGCCAGGGGAAGTGAACTGATTATACTGAACTTTCTCTACTATGGTAAAATGAGTTGCAGAGAGAACACACTGAAAGCCAAGGGCCTCTAAATACTTTTCCCTTTTATGGAATAGAGCTCCCAGATCTCCATTTCCTGGAGATTGTACTCTAAGCCTACACAGTGGTAGAAGAAAGTTCTCTGCATTCACTGATCTGTATCTGGCTACAAATTTGAGCTCAGGGGATCTTTTTTTTCCCCTATTTTAAGTAGTAAGTTTATTATAACAGACCAAAATTTTAAAAAGCACTCCATCCTCTCCTTTACTTCTTTTTCTTACTTTTCTCCTTTAGATTGTCTCCTCTTAGTGTGGTAATGAGAAGAATTTGGTGAATTAGACGGGTAATTTGTGGTTTTTTAACTCATTTTTTAGGGGCACAAGGCTCATGCATACTGAGATTGTAGATCTTCACCCACATCCATTCTGCCTGTGACATGTGAGTTAATCTCTACAAGTGTTTAATTTTAAAAGATAATTTTGAAGCTCCTGTCATTTCTGAAAGAATGGAGTTTTGAGGGAGATCATTTCCTTTGATAAAACACTACAATAACATAATGACATCCTTTGATAAGGTAGAGGCAGGCCAGACAGAGCTTGATCAATGAAGCAAGAAAAAGAAATAGAAATAACAGGATCTTTAAATTATCTTAGTGCCTGGGATTCTAATATGTGCTCATGCACCTTGACTGTTTTTGAAGTGCAGATGTATTTTTAATCTCTCTTTTCAGTGTCTTCAGGGTCAATAATTACAGGTGTTTCAGTTGGTGCCTCACTGTATTGCACATATTGTTAACATATCATTTCCTTCTTTGACTGGAACATGTTTGTGCTTGTGCAAAGGAGACAAAGCTGGCAAAGCTAACAGTAGCATGATTCCAAAGGCTGTTCAACTGGCAGGTGAGCCAGGCTTAGAACCAAGCTAGTCACACAGGCTCTCCACACTCTAGCTTAGGGTTCAGTAAGGCTGTCAGCTGGTTTTGTAAATAGAAGTGTGAATTTCTGTTAGCTCCAAGGCTTCACTCTGCCCTAATGCTCTGCTGAAAAAAGAAAAAAATGTACCTTCCAGTGACATAAATTTTCCAGGGACATTTCTTTATTTTCTATCTACATTTTTGAGATGCAGATAAGCTCCTCTAATTCTTGTAGAGTGTTCTCACAAAGCCCCCTTTTCTATGCATTTTGACTCCATGTGGCATTTACTGAGGCTGTTTTCATTGCCCAACTAAAGTGGCATAAGGTCACTTCAGCAGTGATGGAAGAACATTTATTCACTAATATTTAAGTTTCCATAATTTCTAAACCTTTGCCTTTCCTACCAGTATCAGAAGGCAGTAATTGATCAGAAAATAGCAGGACTCCCTGCAGAGCATGGTATATCCATTTACATTTACAATATATGATGTTTGTGCTGGGTAAGCATTGTAAAGTCTTAAAAATATTTGGGCTTTAAGATCTGGACTGACTTTAAGAACATTGCACATGTCAAAACTAGACTGAAAGTTAGTACTTTTGAAGTTCTAAATCATGTAGTTTATTAATTGAACTACCTCCTTATACTGAAATACCAATATGCAGTATCCCTTACTTTGGCAGTGTAGTGGTGTGCAGCAATGTAGTCCAGGTGTGCAAAGATGATGTTTGATTTAAGAAGCCTAAGAATATGAATAATGATGTGCAAGTTTTCACTGCTCCAATGTAGTCCTCAGCACTGGGCTTTTCTGGAGTGGTGTTAGGAAAAAATGGAAAGTGAGAAGAAGAAAATTTCCTACTGATCAGCACAGAGATTTGAAGCTTATTCCTATTTGCAAGATAGCTCTGTAAGGAAATCAGAGTAGGGTTCTGATTGTGTTGGAGACAGCCTGAACTCTGTCCACTCCAAATCTGGGGGTTGTTAAGGTGGCATAAATTCATCTTGCTACCCTCCATTTTCCCTTGGCTGTACTTTCTGTGCTGCATCTCTAGGACAACACAGCTCGGGATTTGTCCCTTTCTATTCTTAGACAAGCCTGCTGATTTATTTCTTTTTCTTTTAAAGTTTTTTTCTTTTTAAATCTGAAAAATGAACTGAAACTTGATGTGCCTAATAGCTCTTTCTTGTTTCAAGATAAGTTGCATTACTTTTAAAAGTTTAGTATGTACTAAGAACTTGTCTAAGACTGGGAATAAACCCCTTTGGTGCAATAGCTTCTACAATTCCATGTTGGACTGCAAGCATGCTTTGGCCATGACTTGAAACATTCTTGATTTTTCAGGCCCAGCATAGGGTTGAATGTATCAGAACTATAATAAATCCATAAGGCAAACACTAAGAGGGATTAGATAAACAGCCAGATTCATTTTCTCTCTCTCTCTCTCTCTCTCTGTCTTTTTTTTAAAATTTGAATTTGAGTTCTTGCAAACTCAGAAATTGTGTAGGATGCCAGGATTTTGTTACAGAGATGAAAAGCAAGTCTGTGTCACTTTGAGCTACCTTGTTTCCATCTCAGCTTCATGTGTTGCTAATAGTTGGTAACTGAGTTTGATACAAAAAACCCTTAATTGTTAAAGCAGACATATGTTTGGGGCTACTGCTATCTGTCTAACCTGTGGATTTATTAAACTATACATAATCATAAATATATCTTTTCCATCCTATTAGGGACTTTAATTGTTTTGCCTTAATAACTATTTTAAAAGATGTTATTAATAGAAAGTTTCCTCTACTCTTATTTGGAGTCAGAGGTGGGTAAAATCATGGTACAAACATGAACTACCTCTTACTTTTGTAGAGTTAGAAAATCACCTGTAACAGGTACAATATGTCTAGAAAAGCTTGAAACATGCTGTCCCTACAATATAAACTGCTCTGAAAAATCTTTATGCCCACTGTTCAAAAAGAGTCTGTATCTTGGTCTTCATAATGATTTCACATGTGCTGCATCTTTTTCAGAGTTGTTATTGAGGAACATTATTGAGTTGTATTATTAAGTATTATTGAGTTGTTATTGATATAATTACTTTTTCCTGAACACACCAATACTTGTGTAGGATCATTTTTACAATCTATTCATTCTGCAATAAAGTTCATGTGAGATGACCTTGTATTCCTCTTCTAGTGAAAGAGAAAAATAAGTTTCCAACATAATGTGAAATAAACCTAATAAAAGCATGGGTCTTAGCTGCTTCTGTAGTCTAAAGTTTTCACACATTCTGTAGGTTTTACAACATACATTTTATTCTGTAAGAGCTGAGGTGAGGCACTTGTCACTACTGAGACTGCTTCAGTGTTTGTTGTGAATGGTTTTGCCTCTTTTTGCTTTTATTTTAAAGCAACAGATGTATTTTGATAAATGTAATCGGCAACCTCAATAAACCAACATGTTCCTGAATACATTTCTTTACCCACCCCTGAAATGGAAAGGAAAACTGTAGCAGGTTAATTTATAATGCAGTAGCCAGCAGTTGCCAGTGGAGACACCAGTGTGTGCACCAGGTGGTCTCAGCTGTGTGTGTGTGACCTGCAGGCACAGCCGGGAAGCGCAGTGATGTACTGATGAGCACGCCGAGGTACTGATGAGGACACTGATGTACTGATGAGGACAGCTCCCTGATTCCTGTGCAGGTGTCACAGTAAGTATTGCAACCCATCCACTGCCACTCTAAGGACTGATTTGTGCTTTGCACTGCTGATCCTCTGACTTTGGTATAGGCTTTCATGCTGACGTTATCCTTGTGAATGCAGTGCCTCCCCTTGATACTAATAATGAGAATTTTCTCAGCTAATAGGTCGAGGGTTTTTTTTTCCCTCTTTGGGCAGTTCTGCTATTTTGCTTCAGAAGTGTCTTGCACCTTGTTGTCTTGTGCAGAAGTACACCAAGTTTTTGCACAATTCACCTTGCTCAAAGGAGAAGTGCCACCATCTAGGGTTCCAGTTTTGATCCTCTGAGATCTGAGATCATGCTCTGTAGCATTAAGGCTATTAGTTACTAAAAGGCATTTTATGGAAGAGATGACTGGGAGGGGACCCTAGCAATGTCTGTCAGTATCTGAAGGGAGGGTTCAGAGAATGGATCCAGACTCTGCTTGGTGGTGCTGAGTAATAGGACAAGAGGCAAAGGCAGAAACTGATGCACAGGAAGTTCCACGTGAACATGAGGAAAAACTTCTTTGCTGTGCAGGTGATTGTGCACTGGAACAGATTGTCCAGAGAGGATGTGGAATCTCCCTCACTGGAGATATTCAAGAACTTCCTGGCTGCAATTCTGTTCCATGTGCTCTGGGATGACCTAGCTTGAGCAGGGAGGTTGGACCTCTGGTCCCTTCCAACCTGAACCATTCTGCTGTTCTGTCATATCCATGATGCTGCTTACNAGAGGATGTGGAATCTCCCTCACTGGAGATATTCAAGAACTTCCTGGCTGCAATTCTGTTCCATGTGCTCTGGGATGACCTAGCTTGAGCAGGGAGGTTGGACCTCTGGTCCCTTCCAACCTGAACCGTTCTGCTGTTCTGTCATATCCAGGATGCTGCTTACTTCTTTGAGGATATTTAGGGAAGGTAGTTTGGTCACATCATAGTGACAAAATGAAAATTGTAAAATGGAGGATAGATATTGAAATAGCAACAAGAACGGAAGGTTGTCTGTTTTGCATGCATTTGCTAAGTTATACTTGACCTTGAAAGGTTTAGTTAATAAAACACAAGATAGCATTTTTAATTTTAAACCTTTATACTGTTTGTTATTGTAAAGTGATCTCAGTTTTCGAGCATGGAGTTTTAAATGGATTTGATTTGTATTTTTGGCATCTAACCCAGCCTGCAGATCACGAGGCCTCCCAGTGCTTATGCCTTCAGGCTAACCTGCAACAGATACTGCCAGCAGTGCATGGTCCTCTTAGTCCACATTGCAGCTCCACGTGCTTCACGCTGCCCACCATGCCAACCTTACCTGAAGACAAGGGACAAGCAAAAGAGGCCCAGCACAACAGTTCTCCTCCAGCCAAAGTAAGCCCTCTTACTTACAAAGGTGTTTTTTGACACTTGCTGGAAACCTCAGGCTGAAACCTGTTTGTGTATATTTAGGGGTTTATAAAATCTGATCTGTTTGTTGCTCTGTATTAGGGTGCTTTGCTTAATTGATGGATCTATGAATGATCCTTCAGTTGAAATCCTTGGAGTTCCTCAAATATTTTATAGCCTAAGGGATGAGAACTTAAATTGCTCAAACAGTTGTTTATCATTTTGATCTGGAGGATTATAAATGGTTCAGAACAGACAGACATATATCAAAGCTGTCCAAAAATGTCCTTTCTGATGTTATTAAAGAAAACTTTGAACTTTGAGAACAGAACTTAGGCTTGCACTTCAACAATTAGTGTTGTTTTTACAAATATAGAGGATGTTACGCAACTTGTGTGTGTGTGAAAGATGGGAATGGGCTTTTTTGGTTTGTAGTCTGTCTTTATTTGCCACAGCAGTAGCTGAACATACACTGGAACTGTACAGAGGGCAGGTGGGTGCTCCCCAGGGGTATTCATCAGTTTGCTTCAAATTTGTGTGCCATCTACATGTTTTTACATGTTTTCTTTCCAGATAAATATAAAAAAATCAGAAACAGATGGGTCTTCCCCCTTTTCAATAATCTGTACCACAGATAAAAAGTAGCTTTATGTTTTAATAAACTGGGGTTGGATTTTTTTTTTTTCATTTGTTAGCTTAGCAGAAGTAAAGAACCTTCCTGTGATTAAGAAACCCCAGGTTATGCAAATCATTCATTTTTACACAAACTGGTGTAAAGAAAGAGAGGATTTATAGTCTGGCACATCCTCAGTTAAAGATGTGACACTGTCACTGGGTTTGAGGACACTACATTCCAGACTTTAGGTGAAAACATCCGCCACTTTAATGTTGTTGGAAAATATTGTCAGCAGTGAGCTCTGCACTGATTTGTCCTGCCTTCCATCTAAACTGCTCATGGTGCTGAGTGTTAATTTCCTGCCTTAAGGTAAACACCCCAGTTGGATACAAGTTCATCAAGACTACCATCTGATAGCATGTATTAGCTCAAGAAAATTTTATTGGGGTTTTTTAACTCACCTATGTGAAAAGTATTTTAGTATGAAAGACTTGCTGTATAAAACATAGATGAAAAAATGAATGAAAACAAAGATGAAAAATATGAAAATCTAGCAGACACCAGTGATTCTCATCCTGAATGTGCTTGTCAAATGGGAGAAATGAAAATTTCCAACCTGCTAATATAAAAGCATTAAATTTTTAATACATTTTCCAGGCCTTTTAGATGTAGGTCTTAAATAAACTGTGGTAATGTGATAGTTCATGAATCACTTCACTGTGCAAAATGCTCCATTTTAGAGAAATTATTATTTTTAGGCACAAAATTGCAGTGGAGTGATTTTAACCAACACACTGCTCCTAAGCCTCCTTAAGGTTTGCCACTAGCCAATGTTGTGAAAATTTAGTCTTGTTCATAGCTATTGTCACTCTTGGCTCTTGCTTCAGGTCAAGTTCTACAGCATGATTGTAAGTCACTCTAAGTAAAACAGCTTTTTGTTGTGAGATAGGACTTGCAAGCAAGGAGAGGGCATCAGAAGGAACTAAAAGCTGGTGAATTTGTTTTCTGCCATTCAACAAAATTTTCCAAGTCTGGAATTTCATCTCATCTAAAGTGCTGTCTGGTGTCTAACAACTTCCTTGTTCTATTTCAGGAGATTCTTCCCCACATTTTCCCTGCATGCCTAAATGCACACAGATTGCAAAACAGTTCTGACAAAAAGAAAAAGAACCTTACATCACATGTAGCTTTCTGCATGCTTCAAATATGATCATACTTTTACATGATGGGAAGACCTGGGTTCTATGCTTCAAATTCATTCTGAGAAAACAAATGTGGGTTTCCATTTCAGTATTTCTTACAGCAGCCTGTGTTTTTCTGAAGTTTTTCTGACTTTTAATTAATATCTAAGAATATAGCCAGGTGGCAGAGAGTTTTCTTTTTCCTGTTTTATTTTTTTACCCCAGCGCTTTAAAGAATTCAGGTGTTATACAGTAAAGCTCTGTCATCTGTCTGGCCTGGTAGGTCTTTCAGCAGAGTATCTTTGTATTCCTTCTCCCCTCACCATCCCATTAATGTAAAAATCGTCCAAATTTGTTTGGATTATAAAAATTTCAAAAGCACATTCTCTGTATGCTTAGTGAGGTCCCGGTAGAACTTAAGAGCCAGAATGTCTGGAGGTTCTGCCTCCACCCTGCAAATCCCTGATCCTCTTGGCTGTTCTGTTATGGACCAAACTGCCTGTGCCACCCTCAGAGCCCTGCACACACCTCCCTGCAAGTCTGGATGGCTCCTGGTCACCCTTGTGGAGCAATTCCCATCTGAGCCACAGAGGTGGAGTCAGTTTTACCCTACATTTTTTTGCAGGGGATAGGGCTTGGGTCAAAAAGGAAGCAAAGACTTGGGTAGCAGGGAAGTATTGGTAGTAGGAGATGAGACAACTGTTCGGGATAGCTGAGGAGCAGATGGGTCTGGAAGCTGCCAAGGGAACAGAGTTAAAGGCACACAAATGGGAGGGTGATGGAAATCTTCAGTGTCATCTCTGTGCAGTTGTACAACTGTGAGGCAGCTTAAGCTTCCTGTTAAAGCTTCTCTTCCATGACTTGTGTAGAGCAGCCTGAGCACTCCTCAGTCTGTAACAATTCCTTTTGACTGGAGCCAGCTGGCCCTGCAAAGAGCTTCCTGCTCTGGCTCTTTCTGCCCCTCTCCTGGACAACACGGGGCCATGAGGTTTCACTTGTGTAGATGCTGAACTCCTATAGCTGCTAACCAGGATTAATGTTTTCTACCTGACCTGAACTAGCCTTGGCTGCAGCCCCTTTTT
>VXBB01001389.1:0-10478 GCA_013399915.1 Illadopsis cleaveri
AACAAAATATTCAGGGGAAGACCCCCAAAGATACAGATAGTCTTAGAAAACACAATCTTTCTAGTAAAAAAAAGCAAAGTGTGTACAAAGTCAGGTTTGGCAGGGAAAAGGGTTGTTTGCAAACAGTCAGAAATGTTCTCCTGAGTGTCACTTTTTATGATAATCTACAGTTCCTGAGGATAGCTACACTTAAAAAAAACCAACCAAACAAACAAAAACAAACAAACAAAAAAAACCCCACAAAAAAAACAAAACAAAAAACCCAACATAATAAAGTGAAAATAAGACTTTCAATAATGGCTCTTTGTAACAAAAGTGAAATTTTATAATACAACATTTTTCGTCCTCCTCTCCACTGTTCTGGCCCTTAATGGTTTCTTTTGCTGTCTTTTCCCACTTTTCCTACTTTCATTCCTATGCAGTTTCTACCATCTCTTCTCATTCTTTTCCCCCAATCATCATCTAAAACTTCACTCTCCTCACCCATCCATGATGTCTTGGAACTGCTCTTGTTCACCCCAGCCATGAATTGCCTTTTGCCCATGGCCAGTTTGTCTAACTCTGGGGCAATACTTCCAGTGTTAAAATGGTGAGGCTGTATAGAATTTGTTCATATGCTCTTTTTCCAGTTCCTGTATATCCCAGAGGCCTTTCCACGACTTCTCTTTCTCAGCACATCCTCTTGTTGTCCCTTGTTCCCTGACCATGCATGTCCTGGCTGAACACTTCTTCCTCATATTTTTTCTTTTTTTACTCTTTCCTTCTCCATCCCCCCATCCACAAATGCAAACTCTTATTTTTATATCAATCAGAAATATTGTGGTAAATTTTTCCTAAACTCAGCTTTAAACAA
Source organism: Illadopsis cleaveri (assembly GCA_013399915.1). Classification (NCBI taxonomy): domain Eukaryota; kingdom Metazoa; phylum Chordata; class Aves; order Passeriformes; family Timaliidae; genus Illadopsis; species Illadopsis cleaveri. Next base: position 854 of record VXBB01001389.1, read on the forward strand.
TGTAACTTCTCTTTTGCATATTTCTACTCCCTATCATTTCTGAATGAGATCCATTTTCTTGTGATAATTTGGGAGGGACAATTTCCTATTCTTGGGAGTAAATTCTTATCCCCTCCTAAAAAAAAATATTTTTTTTTAGCATCTCCAGAATTATGATCTCTTTTTTCATGATACTTGTAAAATGGAAGTTAGGACACAGGTGTAAAGAGACATTCTGATTGACATTTCCATTTTCTCTGGGTGCTTTCATCCTTACTTCTATGTAAATGAAAAATGATGCAAAGAAGAAGGTAAAACAATCTTTTAATTCAGTAGAAACAGCAACTGCTGCAGTAGGGATCCTGTTTAATGTATCTTCAACCTTGCCTTATCATTATTTTCCTTAGTGAATCAAAAAACCATAGAATGGTTTGGATTGGAAGAGACCTTAAAGATCATCTTTTTCCAACTCTCCTGCCATGGTCAGGGACAATTTCCACCTGACCAGGTTGCTCCAAACCCCAACCAATATGGGCTTGAGCACTTCCAGGGATAGGGCATCCAAACTTCCATGAATAACCTGTTCCAGTGCCTCACGACCTGCACAGCGAACTCCTTCCTTATATCTAATCTAAATTTAACTTGACCAAATTTCTAGTGAAGCAAAGTAAAATTTTACCAGTTCACAAAAGTAAAATGGCACCTAAAACAACTGCAAAATAAGATTTCCCATCTTTGCAAGCAGTAGAACCAGCATCTAATGGGTACTGTGTCAACCCCAAACTCCTACAATATTAGTGGAAAGGTGCTTTCATTATAAGATAAATTTCCAAAAGACTTAGATAGTAGTTTTATCAATTGAACTAACTTTGGAAGAGTGGGAGAATAGCTGAGAGAGTGTTTCAGGGGAGAGAATATGATGTCCTCTTTTCCAAGCTTCAAGTCCCAGCATGTCCCGAAATTCACAGACCAGTTCTGCTCTGACAGCATGCAGTGACCTTGTGGAGAAACAGCAGTTTGTCAAAAGGAGCTGTTGATTCATCATGTTTAATACCAGCCTTCAGGATTCCAGGAAAATGGGTGCACAGCGAAATATCAGTTATAGCTTTTATGAGTAACATCTTTAATGTGAAAACCATTGCTTTTTAAATCCACCATGATTCATAGTAATAAATGAAAATACCTTAAGCCATTAGTATTTAGCATACAGGATGGCAGAAAAGAGCTCAAAACCTACAGTAACTGAGCTGAAAGAACTAATTGAAAAATCATAACAAAGCAATAAATGTTTAGTGTGTGATGGATGTGCATCAAGGCAATGAAACATTGGAAGCAGAGAATGATATTTTCCTGACATATCTGATACAAGAAGTTGATCACAAGAAACAGCAATGTAAAGAAAATGCATTTTTTTCCTCATATCTGTATTACTGCAAATTGCTCTGCTGTGAAAGAAAATCAGTTGTTATTATGGCTATTGAGTGCTTTTAATAACATGTACTTTTATACATGGTTTTTTGGTAAGTGTTACTCTAAATTCAAACATCTTTGTAAATCTCTTATGTGAACTATCTTATAACTTAGATATGATTCAAGTTATGCTTGTAAAATCTCCACTTGAAATGAATCTCCATGTGACAGGTAATTGGCTTCAGGCCTGTTTTTTGTTATTGATTTAACTTAATGCCAATGTACACAGGTGTGTTGGCGGGTTGTTCAAGCTTCCAAGGCACCCACATTTGGCAGGACAATAAATTGTTGCATAATAAGATTATTTTCCCCCTTCAATCTCGAATCTTTTCAAGAGCCGTATTTTAAACCTTTGTAGGTATGTACGTGGGTGAGAGAAAAATACCCAACCGTGTTACCATGAGGCATGTTTCAATTTATTGTTTGAGGCGCTCAAGGAAACAGCATCACATAGATAAGATATCTGCGAATATATATGTGTGTATATATATATATGAATGCCAGCTGAAGAGAAAAAAAACCAAACCCCTTACAAAAATTAGCTTGTTTCCTAATTCTTTTTTTCATGATATAAAAAATGCTACATTTTGAGATGAAATGGGTTATTTTTGAAAGAAATACAGCACTGAAAATATTAGCTGTTCAATGTGCTTTAAATGCAGACAGCAGATGTGATTTGCCCTTGCACACAGAAATATCTGCAGCACAGACATCCAACTGAGGCCTCATTTGAATACTTTGAGCAAAATCCTGGCTCTGTTGAAGTTGATGGGAATTTTGCCATTAATTTCAGTTGGGCTTCAGCTTCCTTCTCCAGTGATGAAATGTGTGGCAAGGGAGGTATTCTTGAGGAACACACAGGCTCATATGGAGAACATGAAGAATGCCACAGCAGGTCACAGGTGAGGCAAATTCTTGGGAGAGCAGTGACCTTGGAGGACAAGAAGGGGAAGTACTGCTGAGAGGGCTTTTTGCAGAGAGGAGGGAGGAGATTTCATGAAAGGATGTGAAAGAGTGTTGCAAGTGTAGCAGGTAGCATGATTGAACGTGTAAAATCGTGAGGAGGAGAAAACACTTCTACTTTCACAAGCCTGAAGAAAAGAATGAAGAATTAAGTGTTGTTTCCAAACTTTAGAAGAGTATGAATTGGGGGAAAAGTTATGTGATGGCTCTTCTTTCACACAGATGTTTCTCTTGGGCTTAGTTCAAAAGGAAGGATTTGTTTAGCTTTCCAGATTTGTCCACTAATCTCTGTTTCAGAGGAAAGCTATCCATCCCCTCAAAAGGAGAAGGCCACATCTGAGAAAGCCAACTCAGGACAGGAGTGAAGTGCTTTCACCTGGATGATTCAGAGCAGCTGCATTGCACTGGCATAGGCATTCTGTCAATCCTTCTCCTGGGCCAAGAGCTGCTTTTTTTTTCATCCTTTTTGAAGAAATATAATACTGTCAGCAAGCTAATACAACAGCAAAGTCCCAGTGATGGTTTTGGAAGTAATGTGGTTCCTTAATATTTTTCCACAGTGATTTCAAGGAGCCATCCTCCACCGCCTGGGCTAGTTAAATAGAAGTGTATTGGATACTGTTGGTAAATACATAGCAGTAACACATTATTGCAGATCTAATATATGTTATAATGCTAACCAAATCCATTAATTTGTTGGCATAAGCTGCAATTACTCCAAAGGAGCATTTGCAAACATCATGTCAAACTGTGCTCTGAGATGCCTTAGGTTAAAAGTCATCAACACCTCAGACAAGAAGTTGTCTGGGTCTGTAGTGTGAAGTGGATGATACACACCCACTAAAAATCCTTATGAAATATTTATCAAAAATTCATTGCTCTGGATGCCCACTAGACACTATTTTGAAATTAAATAACTAATCATTTTGTTCCTCCACTTTAAATACCCGAGTATTTTATTCCAAAGTATATGGGGATGGATCAAAACCTTATCAACATAGAGATTTGTTTTAATTTAAAGGAGAACACAAACTGCTCAGAAATACCCTCCCTTTTTCTTTGCAAATGTTTCCATCTGAAAGATGCCAATCTGGAAACAAGATGCTGTGCATATTTACATGTAAAAGATGAGGATGAAGGAGGTTTGTACCTCTGAAGGAGATGCAGAACAAAATCAGAGCCAGGTCACTGTTTTCAAATGGTCTATTAACCTTGATAAACAGGCCTGGGAGAAGCAGTATCACAGATGGAAAATGGTCCCAGGTGCTGTGGTCACAGCAGAGGCAGGTACTGCCATGTGCACTCTTGCAGAGAGTAGGAAGTTCCCTCCCCTCTGCTTTAAAACCAAACCAAACCAAACCAAACCAAACAAATTTTCTTCAGTGCATACAAGAGAATGTTTGGTATCTGCTACTGAGCAGCATTCTTGCTGTGTTTCACTATCTATCAAATGGCATGCTCGTCCTCTGCCAAGAAAAATACTTGTTCCCAATACTAATCATGCTCCCTGACTACCCTCTAGTGTATATTCTTCCAGGACTGCTACCCATCCATGCAGCCATTTGAAAGATATTAAAATTATTATGAAGAAATCTCTCACCTATTGTGCTGGCAAGAACTGGGATGTGCTCCAGAGGCAATGCCTGCCATTCCCAGAGAGAGGGCCTTATGTCTCTCTTTGTCCAGTGCCCCATCTAAATGAAGAGACATCATTGCAGGGCCTCCATGGGGAGTCACAGGCAAGGCTCTAGATTATCAAGGCACAAACTCTTGCAGAAATTAAAAATAAATTGATAGGAGTCAGTAAATAGATCCCAGAGCCTCTTGTGACTGTAGGCTTAAAAGGAAAAAGGAAAATGGAAAATGTCATTGCAAAATACTTAAAGATGCTTGAAAGCCAGCAGCTGGGAACTCAGGGAGAGGGTTTCTCTTTTCTGCTGTTTATTTGGTGAGATTGACCTGTACCCATACAGGCCCCAGTTTCTCAACTACAACTACAGGATGCATCCCTGGTCAGATCCCTCAGGTAATTTCTTAGGATAAGATTGAGACTCTTCCCATCAGCCTCTGGAGTTCCTGAAGGTATTAGTAATTTGTTCTTCCACCTCACAAATTGCCCTGGATTTCTCAAGAAGAAAAGCGCTTGTTTTCTGACCTCTGCCTGGAAATGAAATGTCCTATCATGGTCCTGCATAGTTCCAAGAATTAGATCCCTTCCATGAATCTCTAATGATTTGAGATTTGGGCCCCTTCCTACTGTTTGTGACTGCATCAACAGGTTCCCTGAGACACCTCTGCAAACTGCTGCTGCTGAGCAGCAATCAGAGAGCAGCCAGGAACATCCTCCCACAGTGCTGTCGTGTGCTCTGCAGGCCACAGCTAAACCACCATCATCACAGCAAATTCTTCAGATGTTTGTACAGCAGAGGGTGGGATTTGTGTCATTTATCTTTCAACATCTACAAAGTAGATGTCTACCACTGTGCTAATCACTCTGGGTTCCCTTTATAGTCAGGGAAGAGCAGTAAGTGCTTTTAAGGTGCAATTTGCCCAGCTCATTATAGACATTTACTTTGGGATGACATGAATCACACCCAAGGTTCCTACATGTGCAGCCTGTGAGGTTCTCACTGACTATACCCTCAGCCTGGGGTGACTAAAATGCACATTATATTTACAATATATGTAATATACACATCTGTGTCCCTCTGTTTAATTAGATGAGAGGCTCCCACTGTCTGTTACAGACCCAGCTTTGAACACAGGTGATGTAGGCAGTTTCTGCAGAGGTAGAGTGGATTGGAGCAAGTAGTGGATCATCCTCATTCCATGAGGTAGAAGAAATATCTTTGTTCACAGAAGGATCATTTTTCACAAAATGTACAAGGATCAGTCACAACAGCCACATCTTCCTGTTCCCCATCTCTCTCCTCCATGGACTGGGAGGAGAAGGGGTCATGAGCATGAAAGTCTGGATGACCTTCTTTTAGAGAAAACTTTATGTGCACTCAAACATTTCCAAATGAACAACAAAACATAGAAATTTCCTCAGGAATCCAAAACATTGACTAGAAAAAGTTTGCAATGAATTTTTATTATTTTTAAAATTTAAACTCTTCCACAAAAGTTCATAATTTTTAATATAATGGTGTTAATGAAGTCATGACAGCTTAAAGATATGAGTAGGGCAAGACATATATAGAAAGAAGAAATAAATTTTACTATCCTGATTGATGTATTGGGAAAGCAGACAAGCTTTAGGCACGAGGTCTTTAGGTAAACAGCAACAGGGAGACTCTGATCTCAAAAGTAAGTTAATGGATAGCATAAACTCCACAGGGACTGGAGACAGTACACATTTCTAGGAGGTATTTGAATGGATGTTTGTCATAGGAAGTTTTTAACAGGGACAACAAATTGGTGTTGGCTCACTTTTTTGGCTTTTAAAGCTGTGAGGTGAATTAATTTTCCTGTATCTGGAAAATATTTTACATTTTGAAAATGTTCCTGTCTTAACTGCAATAAAACCAGAAGTTGCAATAAGTTTATGAGTAAATAATGAATAAATGCAATATTTTATTTGAAATCTATGGCATATTTCAGTGCTTTTTTATTACTGATACTTTCCTATGCATATACTCATGTTTAAAAATCAAGCCATTTTGAAGGCAAATGAAAAAATTATGTTAATGAATCATTAAAAAAAAAATCAGATTTCTCTTGAAAAAAAATCAGTTTTAAGAATATCTTTTTTCAAGGAATGAAATAAAGCAACACATTTTCAGCTCTTATACCCACCTGCAGAGCTGGCATGCACACATGTGCCAAATACCTGACACTTACCTGTGTTGTTCTGCTACTCTGGCCCTTGTTTATAATCAACTCCAGGTTTTTACCTATGGGACAGTCTCCCTCTCAGGGCTGCTACAGATCCCTCATCCTCTCATCACTTTGTTGCCTTGCAGTGCTTTCTGCTGTGCAACTGCAGACTCCAGTTTCACCAGCTTTTTTATACTGCATGAGCTTCTCCAAAGAACTGGGAAACATGAACCCTTCCCCCTCTATTATTATGGATATCTGTTTGTCTAAAGCCTGGACATTTGCTGCACAAACTTAGCTCACTGGGTTCAGTGGCTGTAATTATTAGACTTTAGATATGTCAAAAGAATAAATAGTATTTTGTGTTAAGGTTGATAATAAACATGCCCCTGTTTGCACAAATTGCTCATCACAACTGATGATAAAGAAAGTAAGCAGCTGATCTTGACATCTCTTGAATCCTGCTGCTCTATCACAGGAAGACCCTGAAGCATTGTACATACATAAAAAGAAAATTAATTGCTAAGAGGTTTTTTTTTCAGTAAGTGTGGGCTTGATCCTGAACCCTGAATTCATCACACCTTCCAAAAAAGTTTTCAAAAGATTTTAAAGAATTTCCGCAAGATGCATGGTGTGCCTGACCTTTTCCCAGCCCCTTATATCTTCCACTCACAAAAATAATTTTGCTATGAGATTTTACATCTTCCAGAAGCAGCCACTGCTCAAACAGGAATATTCCTTGAGAGAGGAAATGCAAGGACCTCTCCTCACACTCAATCTCAGAGGTACTGGCCATCAAGTCCTGATCTGTCCTGAGCAGATATGGTAAAAGCTGCCCAGTGCTTTTGCTGGGAGAGGAATCCAACAAACACCAGGACTTTTGGGGACTCTTCTATCAGTAAGAGAACTTAGGAAGGGAAAAAATAGAACAATGAAAGCCCCTTTCAGAGAGGTTTACAATTTCAGCTGCACTCTCTGGTCCAGTTGTAGTAATGTTATTAAGACAAGAGGAGGTATAGTTGAAAAGAATGATGCTACCAATCACAATAGTTATTTTTAGAATAATCTAAGAAGTCTTGAAATAGATAAAATAGATACATTCAACAGCCACAACAAAGAACAGTATTCAAACCATTCATAATCAAACACTGTCCCTGTCACACTCTCCTAGACCTTCTCTCCAGTTTGATACATATTTTCACACGGATCTGAGAAAAATATGTTTTGAAGGATCTGATGAAAGGGAGACTGTTGCACAACTTTGGCTGTTAATATAGTCATAAAATATATATTTATTTACAGTTTTATATATACAAAGTGAACCTCACAGCCTACAATATCTTACTGGAGCTTAGATGTAGTGCATGACATATTATATTTGTGGAAATAGGATCTATAACCTAATGTATTCTTGCATCAAAGAATAATGTCTCATAAATAAATCATTACAGCCTGTCACATCTATGGTTTCACACCATAGTGTATAAAATTATGTATTTTGAGAAATGGAAGAATGTTTCAACAACAACAAAAAATTATCCTGTGCTAATGCATGTGCTGTCTTGGAGGTGTTATTGCCTTACTACTGTTCATTGTAGACTAATCCATAATATCAGATGAAAAACAGCATTTCTGTTTCCAAAAACTGGTGCAATTCGTGTGCAGCTTTTTCAGTAATTAAGAAATCAAATAAGCCTGAGTGAAACTATTTAAGAGGTTCTAGATATAATTAGAACACCTCATTCTCTCATAACTAATTCCTAATTAAAGTAATTTGTCTTTTTGCCCTTCTTTTCAAGGGTGAAGAGCAAGTGGTGATGAATGCTCAAAATCAGGAAAAGTGAAAATTGCAGTGTGTTGATTTGCAGTGATTGAGAATGTTCCAGTTTTTCACAGCCACCTTTGACTGGAATGGTAAATGAACCTCCAGCCTCTGTTTATGTTGCATATGTGCTATCTGGTGCTCAGCTAAGGATAGTATTTTTCATATAAAATAGCCACCACCATTCAGAAAGTCTGAATATATAAAAGCTGCCTTTTTTTAAGAATAGCACATTTCAAGGAGGGAGGAGAACAAGACATAGAGGGTGCACAGGAGGGTTAAAAAGTCTGAAATTTGTTCCATAGGATAAAAATTGTCGTTTTAAAATTTTACTTGCAGCTGTGCCCAGATGATGATGGATTTATCGTATGAACCAGGGATTAGTAAACAATGTGTACCCTATAAAGAGCAAAACAAGTCCTTGCTCATCACTGCACTTAATTGCAGTGGTTATATCAAAGCCATATAAAATTTAATCATCAACCACAAGTAAGAATTTGCTTTACATGTGTGCTTGCTTCCCTGTTTTTCCACCTGTTTAAATGAAAGATTCTTGGAATATCACAATATGTAAATATTGTTTATGATGCAAAAATATGCTCTTTCATCTCCTCGCTGCTTTGATGTCGTGATATACAAAGCTTTTAGTGCCACCACCTACCTGACACACAAAGGTCTTATCTGTTTCATAAACATGTGTGCCCAGTGCAAACAGGCTGTATCCAATAGAGGATTTTTCTTTTTCTTGTAATGTTTTTTTAAGAGGCAGAAAGAGAAAGAAATTGTAAATGACAGAATCACTCAGGTGAAAAGAATATTTTAAGCATCAGGTAAAGACAAGCCTATTATGATAGAATAAAAAGATGTAGGTCAAGACTGATCCTGAGAGGTTAGTTATATATATAGGTATCTTGTAAAATGTGTTTTAAAAGCTTAAACTTTTTTTATAAGAGTTTTGATCCAAGTGGGAAATAAGTAGCAAGATCAGATGACCTCCTAAGAAATACAAATATCTCTAATTAGCAAGAAAAAAAAAAGAGAGAGAAATGCAGGAAGTAAGGTCAAAGCTGGAAACAGGACAGATAAAGCTAGGAAGGACATAAGGTTTAGGCAATATATAAAATCTGTAGTACACTGTTAGCAATTTTAAAGGAAAAGGTGCTTCTTATTATAGAGTATACTGCTCAATATATGGTTTGTCCTATAAATAGCTATTTTTGTACCAATCTGTCTCTAATAACACGCTGGCTTGGAGCCTCAGTCTGTCAGAGCTTACATTCCATGGGGTTGCTGTCTCCAGACGAAAATGTGACAGACACTTTGGGAGAGGGGTGTCTGCTGGCCAGCAAAGGTCCTCAGGGTTCTTTAGGGCAAAGCCACTCCCCAGGTAACCAGCGATCCTGAAGGATATCCTTGCCTGGCGTATGGAACAATCAGGACTCATGGCTCTGCACAGCTCCAGCTGTCTGCACTCCCTGAGAGCAGAATTTGGCCTTTCAATGTCAAATGAACTGCCACCACTGCAAGAACTTCAAGGTTTAATGTTGCTCCTTTTTTTTTTTCTTTCCCTTT
>VXBB01001389.1:10541-22759 GCA_013399915.1 Illadopsis cleaveri
TTTTTTTTTTTTTTTTTTTTTTCCTCCAGGTTTCCAAGAGCACCCTGGGAAATCCTTTCGTGCTCTTTATTTCCATCTAAGCCCTGGGTTGCTTTGAACAGCAGAGGTAATTGTACGGGTGAACTTCAGAGATTTGAAGGGATCAAACTTGAAAGCCTTTGACTGCAAGTGCAAGCTCCGACTGGAATCCTGTCAGGTGCTGCGCGGCGGGACGTGGCGGGATGCTGCCGCACCAGGAATCCCTGCAGCAGGGACAGCTCAACGTGCCGCTCCCCAGCACAGCCTCAGAGGGCAGCAAGAGCATTGCAGCCTCATAAGAGCACTATAAACCCATAAATTGGTGCATATGATTCTGTGACTTGACGAAGGTCATCTCTGTGAGCCTGCATTAGAGTATGAGGAAACCATCCCTAGGTTCCTTTTTCAGTACACTCTGAAAGGCTTTCTCTGGGATCAGAGCAGAGCAGCCAAGGGGATTATGAGCTGCAGGTCCACGTCTTTTTTTGAGGAGTGTATGTTTCTTTGACTAGAAAATCCTGGAGGATTCAATTAAAAAAGGTATCAAGAAATATATATTTAATAGAAGTCTATAGACAATTTCAGAAAATAATAGAATTTAAGAAAGTAGAATTTAAGAAAATTGGTTGTTACATTGCACAAGTTTTGCAACAGGGTTTGCATGACAACCAGAACAGTCCAGATGTGTTAACTTCCTCTGCCAGGTTTCCTAGATCTTCCCTTCGAGTGCAGGTGAAGCTCCTTGTGTTCGAAGGCAGGGCTGGGTATGATCTGTTTCCATTTTCCACACCCTTCTCATGCCATATCTGACTGTCATCACTGCTGCAATCCAGGAATAGAGGAAACATGAGGGAATATTGGCACTGCTTGGATTTTTCAGATTTTGAATGCCTTTTTGCCACTTTGGAAAAGGAGCAGGCAATAACAGTAATGAGATAAGTATTTTTCCCCATGGGGTTTCAAACAACTGCATCTCAAAAAGAAATGAAAATTGCATTTGTTTTCTCTTCAATTAAAATATTTGTCTTGGCCAAGAAAACCTGTCTCAGTAATTGCATACTGTGTCAACACCATCTGTTTTGTGACAATAGGTATCACAGTGGATAGTCAAAGTTTATTTGAGATAGTAAAAAGCCTCGTAGGAGTCTATTTTATTGCATTTTATTGTTTTATTCTACCACAAGGCTACTCCTTTACAGAATTATGTTTCAATTCAGTATTATTGGTTAATGTTCCCTCTCTTCACACTGGAAACTGTTTCAGCTTCTGAATTATGGTCTACTGATGCCTGGTAACTTCTCTGCAGGGAACACAAACCCAGAGAGATGCTGGTGATCTTTCTTGGTCTGCATTTTTTTCTTCTTGACTGGTGGGTGAAAATCTCCTACCTGCTTGATTTGCTGAATCTCTCTGTGGTTCTTGATGCCCCTGCTCTTTCAATTTATTCCTAAGAGGGAGAGGTGTAATGTAATTACCCCTAATTCAGACCAAATCCACATGAATTCTCTGACTTCAGTCCTTGTATGGTGTGGGTTATGGACCATTCCTACCTGAGTATCTCCTATGCCAGAAAAGGAAAGCTCTGCAGTCTCAGAAATTCTTTTCTAGCCAGGACACAATGACACTTATTCAGAGTACTCACTTTTCCTTATATAATTATCATATAATTATGGAATTAAGTCTCTTTGCAAAGAACATATTATAATTTGTACTACAGCAGTGCCTAGAGGAAGGGATGCCTTGCATGAGGTACATGAAAAAAAACATATATCTGAAGCTCACTTTCACATTCAGCTACAATTTGGCTCAGCCAGACATGCAAAGTCTAGGAGAGAGGAGCAGAAAGCACTAGTACAAGTGTGAAGCCAGGCTTTGAAAAGATAAAGGAATTGCACAGGATCCCAGAAGTTGGTCCACAGAAGAACAAGAATTGTACATACACCTCCTGAGCTTGTGATGAACCATCCACAGTATTCCCTTTCCTCCCCTGCTGTCATTTGCTGTGTAAAATTATGTTCCATTGCTGCCCAAACACACATCACACTGATCTGTCATGTTGTGAGGAAAACACTGCCACACAGAAATGCTCAGACATCTAAAGAACAACAAAACCAAAGCCTTCATGCCCTTTTATCCTGCCAGGGTTAAAACAGGAACCTCTTTTCTGTATTTTTGCAATTCCAGCCACCTCAGCTAATGTCACTGCTAATATCAGTTGTACCAAGATGCCTCGGTGCCCACTGTACAGCCAGGACTGGCACTGCAAGGGAATTAATGTGTCCCAGCCTCAAAGGGATCAGTGCTGTCAGGCACTTTTGAAGGACAAGGAATAATTTGTACTTTGTATTTGAGCTTTTCCTTGGCTTGCAAAAGGCTGCCTAACTGGAATGAGATGCACACCATGAGCTCAACACTTCTTTCAAATTCCAAACATACTTCACTAACTCCACTCATTATGAAAATCATGATTTTTATCACTCAAGAGCACTAACAAACCAACAGAGAAGAATGTAAGAAAGTTCTGCTGCTGAGATCTTGGCCTTGTTGTTCATAGGAAGTTAAAATGAAACTATTCTAAGCAGAACAGAGATGCTTAGCAGTCCTTGTGTGCTTGTAAAGAAAATATATTTTGTTCATCATTTAGATCAAAAAAGCAGTACTGATTGATTTTTGAGGCATAACACTAATTTCTGCCTTTGCACCTCATTGTTGTGACCATTGGGTGCTGGAAAATGGCAGGAATTTTGCATTATTAAATCTATATCTTGACTGTCTCTTGTATATTCGGCTATAGTAAATCACACTGGTCTGCAGCTGGTGACTGAATCATGGACATACAAACCACATGGGGAAGAGAAATTGAAGCCTCATCCACAAGGTGTGAGTAAAAGGACACCTGACTTACAAATGGTTAGTTCATGATCTTCATTAAATTGCTTATTGTGGTGGCTGAGAGTGGCTTGATGCTTAACACCACAGCAAACCTGAAGCAAAAAATGTACAATTCAGGTTAGTTACTCTCCGTGGCTGTGAACCTATTTCTTTGTGGGTCTGTGGAGAAAAGGAGTAAGGNTTGAAGCAAAAAATGTGCAATTCAGATCAGATACTCTCCGTGCTGTGGACCCATTTCTTTGTGGGTCAATGGAGAAAAGGAGTAAGGCGTTTACACTGGGTGTGCACAGACAAGAGTGTGAATATAGTTCTTGCATCTTTGCTGATTTGCAGATGATTGGGTCACCAAAAAAATCATTTATTTTTGTGTTAGATTAATGATCTAGGGTTGTCTTGCCATTGGACTGTTTGAGGACTCTCAGAGACATGAACCAACTCTTTTGAAAATGTTTTTACTGCTCACCTTACTGGGACAGCAGTGGAAAATGTTTTCAGAAAACATATGTGTGCACTTCCTTTCTGTTCTCATTTTTCAACACTTCAGATAAGTTTATGATAACTGTGATTGGGCATCACTAGGAGAAGATCTTTGGTTGTTGCACTCAGCACAGGTGGCTACTCAGTCCTAGTTGATGCCAGTGCAGAGGAGGGTCTATTTTTGCACATATAGAATGCATCATTTCCAAGAGGGTAATTTAATATGGCCTATAAAGAGGATATAACTCCTAACCCTCTTTGTTGACTTTTTCTGCCCTAGAATGTCAGAGGAAAAATGTGTGTTATTTTCACTGCTAGAGCAGTGTTGGCTCTTTGGAAAGTTTTGCTGTGTGAGATCACAAATATTACTTCTTATTTGTTTTGTATTAGGTATTTAGAAAGCCTTGGCAGGTAGGCTGCTTATGAATAAAACATGATCTTTTATAACTATTTGGAGTAGGAGCAATTAGTTGGTGACTGAGTATTCTTAGGGAATGAATTTATCTCTTTGATGTCTTCACTTATGTGTTACTGCATTTCACCTGCAACTCTCTGCCAGCTTTATGGCACCACAGGAACTGCCCAGGGTGTGTTATCACTGTGGTGATGGGGTCGTGCTGGATAATGCCTCAGGTGCACTTGTAGTTTGTGGCAGCCACTCTCCTGGAGCTGCAGAGCACCAGCCAGAAACATGGCTTTTACTGAGATCAGTAAATCATGTCAGCCTCCTAAATGCAGTCTTCAAGAGGGTGAAATCACAGTTTGTGTTCTGGATAGTTATCTAGCTCTTCCTGATGCTTTCCCAAAGCCATTCCTTGAAGGGGAGTAGAAGGTGGCAAAAGGTTTTTTGCCATAATTAGAATTAATTGACTGCTAAAGGGATTTTGGACTTGTGTCAGGTCTAATCCTGCACTACTCAGAATTAGTGAGACTGAGCCTGAGCTCAGTGACATGAATATAAATTAGAGAAGGTGTGCTGGTTTTGAGAGCTGGCTCTGACCTGCACCATGGGTGCGCTGCAGACTGGAGGGAGTTAAACCCAACTCATGACTGCAGCAGGGTGTGAGCTCTCAGCACCTTGGAGCAGCCAGGGCCCTGTGGCAGAGATGTGATTTTCTATCCTGAGCCCTGGTTTAGACAAGCAAAACCAAGTGATAGAGACAGGAAGAGGATGCTGACACCCAGGCTGTTCTCTTGGCCCCTGTGTATGGACAAATGCACTGGAGGGGACAAGGGCTCCTGAGTCCACTCCTAAAGCCAATGGTACCCAGGCAAGGCATCTTGACCAGCAGGATGGTCACCTCTTTGTGCCCCTCTGGGGCTGAACAGCAGCAGGTGTGAGCTCTGAGTGCTCCCTCTGTGCTCTGCAGAGTGGCAGTCTGGCCTCTGCTGTCCCCCAGGCTGGGCTGAAAGGTCTGAAGTTTGCAGAGAAACATGCTGCGTCAGGCACAACCGGGCTGGCCCCACATAAAGTCAATACTTGGATGAAAACAAATAAAATCTCAGAGTACGAGGCAGAGGCTAAAGAATGCCTTCACCTCTTTCCTTCAAGCAACTATTTTGTTAACTTGAAAGACTGCACAGGCGATCTTACTCCATTCTTTCTCTACAGGTCAAATACTTGTCATAGGAGACACCCTAGTTAATATTAAACTAAAAATTAATAGATTAGATAACTATTACATGCTTTTAGTGCCAATTAATTTAATAGCTGGACTTTTTTTTTTTTTTTATTTTAACAAGGTAGGAGAATATAGAAGCATGGTTTGCTGTGCCTGTGTGAGCTCTCAGATAGGTCTTTTGTGATACAATTACCAGCAATTGATTGGGCTGACACTTGTAATCCCCTCTGGATCACCCAGCGATATGATGTCTGTAAGAAGTCCTTCAAACAGAGCTATTAAAAAGAACATTAAACAGGTCCTTATTGTAAGCTTTATGCTAGTTTATGCTAGAATAACAGTGGTACGGTTGTATTTGTTTGAAAAAGGAAGGATTATATGGTCTTTGTAAAATGAGGAATTTAGTATTGGGGAGGGGCAGTGGGATGGTGATTTATATTTTGTTTATGTTTCTCTGAATCCTTTGATATGTCAACTTCTGTCACTAACCATTAGGCCACTTGCAATTTCTTGTATCAACGAAGATGAAATACATACTGCCTCAAATAATTTATGTCAAACGTTGAAGGGCGTAGATGGCAGTGCATATTGTGAGATTATAATGAGAATTGAATTGGGGTCTTCAGAAATCCATCAGTAATTTATTGTTAAAGAGCAGTCATGAATCATTCTAGCCTTTAATTGTCATGTGGACTCACTTTGCTTTCAGCTAGTGCAGGAAACAAATCGTGAAAATAGAGTGATGCCTCAGAAGAGAGGTTTCACCATGACACTTGGTACTTATTAATATTTCTCCAAGAGTGCCATGTCTTCTCTTGGGTCAGATTCTGGTGCGGAATTGAAAGGGATGCTTGAAAAAACTTGAGCTCATATAT
Source organism: Illadopsis cleaveri (assembly GCA_013399915.1). Lineage (NCBI taxonomy): Eukaryota > Metazoa > Chordata > Aves > Passeriformes > Timaliidae > Illadopsis > Illadopsis cleaveri. The sequence continues at coordinate 16,426 of VXBB01001389.1, forward strand.
ATATATATATACACGCCTGCACACATGTTACAAGTACGGGGTAAGAGTCAGCAAGATTTGTGTTACTTAAAATAAAGGACACCAGAAGACTTCACAGCATGATTTAAGTGTCAGCTCTGAAATGAAACAAAGCATTCTGGAGATTTGTTTGTAATGCACCAACCTCCCCATCATTCCTCTTCACTCCGCTCTCTTTTATCTCACAGTGCCAAGGTAACCCTCTGAAATGGTTAAGAAACTTCTGTGTATGTGTTACACAGACATGCTTTGTTAGCTTGTGCTGCTTCACAGAGAGAGAAATTTCACTGCTTGCCTGTATCTAGTTGTAGAATACCTTCTTCAGAAAATCAAAGCTACCAGCAAGATGATATAAATTATTTGCAGGGTCTGGTTTTCCTTCTGCTTTAATATCATGTAATCAAAGGACAGATTACTCAAAATTACTCATCTTGAGTGCTTCAGTGCAGTCATCACAGCACTCCTCTGTGACTACTTCACGATTTCTCATAATGCAAGAATTAGGGGGAATGCAGTGAAAGTATAAGAAGCAAGCGATATACAAATGTAAAGGTGTTTTTTTTAGGGAGCATGATTAAATTTTAGTCCACCTTGACAGTGAAATTTGTGGAAGCCAAAAGTATAAATTGTAAGGGAATTTAATACATTTGTGAAGAATAGTTGCTCTGGTGACTATTAAGCCATTTCAAGGAGCGCATAACTCAGAATGACTAGGAGGATGAATTAAGCCCAGGAAGAACTCTGTATTTGATCTATCTATACAATATTTACCAACTGACCACCATCAGAGACAGGATAGTGGGCTAGACTGATTTAATACTGCATGGTTATTCTTATGTGCCATGTGATCTGAAAAAAACTGGTAAAGATTTGTTACTATGAATAATGAAGTGTGTCTTTCTGTGCTACTGTTACTAAAAAATACCACATCACCCTAAAATGCTTTGTATGTTACATAACACTATGTATTAAGTACTTTAGGTGCACTCTGTTCTTGTTCAATCAGTTGCCTAAATCCAAAAACTGAAGCCCAAGAACATGGCACTGCTACTACCCAAGATGCAACTGATTGAAAGCAGCAGCCACCGAAATTTCCACACCTGGGAATATCAGAAGCACTCTGGAATTAATGTCCAGCAGGACACCTTATTTATATATGGTCAAAAGCCCAACCTCACAGCAAAGCTCACCTCTGGAAGACATGCTCTGAACATGCCCAGTTCGTGGGGAATCATGCAGGGCACAGTCCACCTAAAGAAGAAGTAGCACTGACCTTATTCTAAGCCTCGGGGCTCAGAGGCTCACTTAGAGTGCGAGAAAATACAAAGTGCAAATTGCACTTTAAGGCATGACTCCCTGCACAGTTGTAAAGGTGATGAGTTGAAACAGAAATGGTGGTTGGGAGAAAACTCTGGGGGTCTCTCATCCAGCCTCCCATGAGAAGTGAGACTGTTGCCAGCTGGGAGTGAGTTCAGCCATGGCTTTAACAGAGTCTTAAAGCTGCCAAGGACAGAGTTTTCATAACCTCTCCAAGCACCTGCTCCCATGCTGCACCTCCCTTCAAGTGCACAATTTCCATAATGTCTGACTTGAATATGCCAAGCTCCAGCCTGTGCCCATTGTTCCTTGTCATGTTGTCTAGGACCATTGAGAGGAGTATGGCTCTGTCATTTTTGTAACTCCCTGTCAAGTAGATGTCAACTACTATTATACTACCCCTTATCATCTTTGCCAGACTAAATAAACCCAACTCCTTTAGCGTCTCCCTCTGAGTCATGTTCTCTTCTTGGCCCTTGACCACGTTGTCAGCCCTCTGCTTGGCTTTCTCCAGGTTTTCCACCTTTCTTGTGAGCTGTCCCTGTGCTCATGCTTCCATAGCAATGCGCACACCCTGCTGCCCAGGGCATGGTTGGGGAGTATTGTGTGCTTTTTGCACAGGTGTGTGCCATGTGAGGGCAACTAATAATTGTTAAGTGAGAACCCTGTTTTTACCAGAGATTGAAAGAGCAAAAAATTAGAGCCCAGGAAAGCATCTGTCTAAACCCAAAAGGAAACTGCCTAGGATGCAATATTTAAGAGTGATGATGCTGGTGATAATAAAGCTGACTTTTCCTGCCCTTGGTAAAATATGTTGCTGTGGTGCATAATGCTGAGGAGTCACCTTTGCTATCACAGGCTTTATGTTCATAATACTTTATGATTTTACTCTTTAAAACACTTACCTTTTGGCAGGGTACCTAAGCTACACAAGTAGATGTTATTCCAAGACTTGACACATTTGCTGACTGAGCCAGCAGTTGTGCGACACTGATGAAGTACAAAAAGGCAAAATAAGCACCTGTGGACAGTTCTCTGTTTCAGTCTTGGCAAATTAATGCATCAGAATCCTTCACTGGCACTTGTAGGTGGTGTTACAAAGCTGTTCTCATGCCATTGCACTGAAACAGCTTATGAAGATTTACTCACTGATGTGTTAGGGTTGGCTTTTGAAGATGTGCTATTTGCAGCAGAAACTGATGTGTTTCTGTGATTAACAGATCACAGTAGGCACTCACTATCCTATTTGTAGCTATTTGTAGTGACAATAGTCTATGAAAAGCTACTCGGGGTTGTAGAATTACAGAATAGTAGAATTGTTTAGGATGGAATGAGATCCATTGAGTCCAACCACTAACCCAGCACTGCCAACTCCACCTAGGTGCCACATCTACACACCTTTTAAATGCCTCCAGGGGTAGTGACTCCACCATTGCCCTGAACAACTTGTTCCAATGCCTGACCACCTCTTCAGTGGAGAAATACTTCCTAATATCCAATCTAAACCTCCCCTGGTACAACCTGAAGTAATTTCCTCTTGTCCTTGTTACTTTGAAGAAGAAACCAATCCCTATCTTTCTACAGCCTCCTTTCAGGTGGTTGTAGAGAGTGATAAGGTATCCCCAAGCCTCCTCCAGGTTAAACACTCTCAGCTCCCTCAGCTGCTCCTCATAAGACTCATTGCATAACAACAAACACTTTCACCATTCTTATACCTGCTTCACAGACACGTTAACTTATTGTATTCCAACGTAATAAAGTCTCTCTTGAAGAACGATTCCTGCTACATAAATGAAGTAGTCAAGATCTTCCCTGTACACTTTACTGTCCTGTGTGTTCCCAGCCTACCCAATTCTCTGTTGCAAAAGGTGTAGCTGACCTTTCTGGGGGCACAAGGGACACTCCTGTGGCCATGTTGCCATAATGGCCATGTTACCACAGTGTGTATCTGTAGCTAAAAGATTTTCAGGAGAAGGAGATGATGGCTGAAATGCCTTCAGAGAGTTAGTCATCAAAGACCTGAGGGTCTGATAACAAAGGTGGGAAAGGAGCATCATTTACAAATGGAAAGCCAATTCTGTCACCAGCAGGTCCCCAAACTGCAGCTGGCACAGAAGGAAAGAAAATTTTGTCCCTTGACAAAGCCCTGTGGCATTGGGTGCTCAGTTGGGCTGTTCTGCCTGTGTGTGATGCACATGGGAATTATTCCTCTGCATCTGTCCAGAGCAGGCAGAGGGCTGCAGGGATGCACTGAATTGCCTCAGCTACCACCAATGCCTGTGGGAGCTGTGGCTGAGCTCAGCTCCTCCCGGGCTCAGAAAGGGGCAAAGCATCTCTCCTGCCAGCCCTGTGCACTGAGATAGACTGTGCAGGCCCACATGGAAGAAAGGCTTCTCAGAGTGAGACAATTAATCTCCATGATTTAATGCAGACTGGGGAAAACAACAACAAAAAAAGGAAAACGCTTAAAACAAAGAACCGGAAATTGCTTATAGGCAGCACGGGAGCAATTCAGGAGCCAAAATATAAGCACAGAGCATAATTTTCAGTGCCTGAGGCCACCTGAGACATCCACACAGGAATGGCAGATCTGACACTCGATCTATGAAAGACCTGCTCCCTTCTGGAGCAGCAGCTGGGGGCCAGATGCGACACCCTAAGGCATCAAAAATGGCACTAGACACATATGTTTAGGCAGCTGAATCCCACCCTGTGCTTCCAGACTTCTGATGAATAAACCTCTTTTTCATTGTCTCGGACTCAAATCCCAGGTTCTTGAGGTACTTTCCCCAGGGCTCAGCAGTGTGTGGTAGCAGCAAATTTCGTTGGTTTAACTTGGATAGAGTTGTTACAGCCCTTTGTTATGTATTTTTAAAATTGCTTTTAGGCTATAAAATCATGAAGTGGTTTCTGCTTTCATAGGCTCTGTGCATAATTCAGGTGAGACCAAAGGTTTTTCCTCACCACAAGATGTTGATGTGATTACTCCAAATCCTGTCTCCTTTGAATACCTATTCTATCACTGCTCCCCATTAGGGGCCTGTGGTCAAATAGCCAGATTTATCCTGAATGGTAGTGGAGATGATAACCCTGCTGCAGTTGTTATCTCAGATAATTAAAAGGAAGCATAGGAATATTCTGGTTTTAAATTGAACTGCACAGGTCTTAATATCCCTTTGCATTTTCCCAGGATATTTGGTGAGGAAGAGATTTGGCAACTGCTTACATCATATTGAGTGTAAAGAAGAGGAGGAACTGAACTATTTGTATGTGTCAGCCTGAATGTGTGAGGAGGGAAACATTGCTCCCATTTGGATTATGTGGTACCTTTTTATGGGAATATTTTAAAGAATACACCAGAAAAGGGAAGTTTTCCAGGAAGGGCATATTTTCACTGCATACCTCTGAATGTGGAAGTTCTGGCTATCTTCCAATGTGATTGCACAGTGCTGACAGCTTCTGAAAATAATACAGGTTTTCGGGGTGAGACAGGGACTAAAAAATTTACATGTTTCCTAGGCTGATACATTAACATATAAGTAGACAGGAAGTTATACTATTAACTTTTTTTAACTCTTGCTGGTCACTTTCTTTAATGATAACCTAAAGAAAATCTGAATGGGGGTAACATGTAACATGTGTTGGCTGTTATACCAGGCTTTGCCCTTGTCTCAGCATTTGGAGGGTAGGTCAGGAAGATGAGCTGGGACTGGAGGAAGAAGAAGGGAACAGAGATGGGAGAAGAATTTGAGAAAAACATTTGAAGTTCAAAGGACAGGTATCAGCTGCCTGCCTGTCACAGGTGCAGAGAGATGGATACATTGGCCGTAGGCTGTGTTGCATTGCAGGAAAAGACTAATTAACAGTCATGAGTTTTGGAATCTAATTTTTAGTAAGTGTGAACAACAGAGGGTATGAGGGACACAAAATATTTACAGTGCCCTCACTGTCCACTTTTCCCTGCATTGTCTATTTGATGAGCATAGTCTGAACTGTGGGTCGTGCATGGGGTTAAATCTCAAGGTTGATGCATGTGAAATCCCTGTTATAGCTGCTAATACCTGCTGCTGAGAGGCTTTAGAGAGAGCAGCAGACAACTGATAGTGAGCAAGCATTTAATACATTCTCAAAAGTATTTCCATGCAGTTATTGAAAAGCTTTTTGTTAACTTAATGAACATATGGTAATAGAAAGCAGTAAATGTATTGACATCCTTTCAAAATGATTTTATGTTGCTATATTCTTTAGTATATATTCCCACCTGAGTTAAGGTTGTTCACACATCTCACTAGCTTTCTCCAGAGCCTAAGGAAAGCAAAATATAGATGCTCCAAGCTTCCTCAAGGAAGTTATGGTTCAGGAGCCCTTGTATCCAGCTGCAGTTGCAGCTGCTGAACCCACAGCTGATGACCCCCTTGGTTTTGAGTGACACAGGGAATGTGAAGTTTAACATGAAGCTGGCACTCAGGCACAGCCCTCACACACCCAACTGCTTTGCTACTCGGGCACTGAACTGAAGGACTGCTTCCAACTCCTATTTATAACCATTTCTCTGAAGGCTTTGAGGGGCCAGCTCTCAAGACAGGCAATGTGTGGTTGTTTGTCCTCACTGAGGAGAATTACAGAGAGAATTTCAGCACAAGTTCCCTCTAGACCAAACTCCTACCTCTGCGCTCTGTAGGTCTAATGAAGACAAGCGGCAGTTTCATGACTCCTTTAAGCAAAACCCTGTGCAGGCAGCTGCTGAAAGGTTTTGTCTTTTCCTTTCTTCAAATATGAATTTCTGCTGCGTCCTTTGTGCCCGTACTCATGCAAACTGTAATGAGGGTTGAAAATTGCCCTGCTTCCTCAGTTTTAGGGAACTCGTGCATTTCATCACTTGCATGCATGGATGATGTCCTGGCTCTATGGCAGCAGTCAGCAGGAGGGAGATGAGAGGGGAAGGAAGGAAGGAAGTAAGGAAGGAAGGGAGGGAGGGAGGAAGGAAGGAAGGAAGGAG
>VXBB01001389.1:22811-55999 GCA_013399915.1 Illadopsis cleaveri
GGAAGGAAGGAAGGAAGGAAGGAAGGAAGGAAGGAAGGAAGGACCATGACACACTGATCCCATGCACTTGCTGACCCTGTGTTTGGTACAGCACTGCCAGCATTTTTCGCACTCAAAACAGGGAGGGTGGAAATAATCAGGCCACTAAATTCTGTGGTGGTTCAACCTCATATCTTCATTTCATCCTTCCTGATGCCATTCCAGTCCCTGTTGGTGGCTACACAGCACAAGTGGTCTGGCTGGAATCACCTGTTCAGGACTGGCCTTGGAAAATGGAGGCTAAACTGAGAAAAGTTGCCACTTACCCTCTAAGCCCCCCCAGTTACCCATTATCTGTAGTGCTATTTTGGGGTTGCTGGAAACCTGGGCTACCCCACAGAGCAGCTATGATACTTTTACAGCTTCTCACTTACTGAAACTTTTCTTTTTACCAGACCTATTAGTAGGGTGGAGCTTCAGTGGTTTTAATTGCTTGACCTTTTGGCACATTATCTGTAGATGTGATCTTTACAATCACACAGGAAGGCAATTTCAACTCTATGAATATTCTGAATACTCTGCCTTATTCTCTCTTCATTAAGATTTGACTTACTGCTGATTGATCCCCATATAGCCAAAAGAATATGAAACTCATTATAACTGAAAAGTTTTAGGTGTGGGCTGCTAAAAAAATCCTTTGTTGTTGTTTCTTTAGTGTGTACGCTGCCTATCTAAGGGGATGTTGTGTCTGCAAACTGTCTTGTTAACATCTATTAATAGCAGATCTAATAAACACAGAGAGGGCTGGTTCAGAGCACAAGTCACTTTGGGATCAACCATTGAATGGTGCAGACTGGCTTTTCCTCCTAAGATGATGAGGTCCTTAACAGCAGCCAGGAGTGCCATTGTCACACCATCCATCAACTGCCTTCCGTTCCTCTTAGCTGAACCCATGAATTAAGCAACTGTGGTTAAAAAGCAATAAAATTAAAAGTTGTAATGGGGAGACATTGACAAAAGGGTTACAATGCGCTGGCCATATATCTTTTAACTAGCTAAATATAACCATAGGTTTCCATAAGTTCAAAGAGTGGTGGCCTGGAGATGAATACAACTGTTCCAACTGAGTTCTGGGCTAGGAGCCAGAAGTTTGTTAAAACACCTTAGAACATGCTTATTCCCTCTTAGAACATTTTTTGGTACTTGCTCTATTAGTATGGATTTTATTTCCCCACCAAACGAGTTCTCTGCCTTTGAACCATAAACAATAATGGCACATCTGTCTCTAGGCTGCTGTACTTTGAAAACCAATGCTAAGGACACAGAGGGGTAGATTTTCAAAGCGTTGCGTGGGAGTTTGTACCAGGAGTCTAGCCAAATATTTTTCACTCATACTCATCCCTGAGCCTAACCTTTCCTCACTCATTAGAATGGCTCTGTTTGCTCTGCCCACACTGGGACATTTCAGACAGCTTTTACCTCCAGGGACAGAGCTTCAGCTGGTCAGAAAAGCCTATAAATAGGGTTTTACTAATGACCTTTTAAATCTAGTGGTGGATCTTCCCTCTGATCTTTTTTTTATTTTACTTTTCTGGCTTTGTCTGTGTTTGCATGTGATTCTCAGATTCTGCTGAATTATTTACCATTAGGTTGCGATGGAACTAAAATGCCCTGACAACACTGAGACAGGTGGTGTGAAGTGATTGCTGCCTAAAAGAGATTGCAGCTCAAAACTGCATCAATGTTCACTGTGCCCACCTGTTTTCTGTGCTGGTGAGTTTGATGGCAGCCTCGTGGGAACTAGATAATTTTGTATGGTCTTTATAAGGCCACTGTGATAAAGCAGCAGAAAAAGCAGTGAATTAAAAAGGACTCCTTGCATCCTTCGTTGCCTGTATAAACCAGCATTGCTCTGTCCTGGATTCCTTAGAGCAAGTGATCTAGCTCTGAGGATGCTTCCCCACTGGCTGAGAAGGTAAAAGCATAACACTGCAAAAGCATGAGCCATTACACAGGGACACGGGCAACTTTCAGTTGTAAAAAAAGCTGCTGGGAATGGCTTTTTTTTGTTTTGTTTTCTCTTTCCTTTTCATTTATTGTCTCTGCTAAGAGGAATGAATACTTTAATAGATTTTTGTCGTATTCCAAGTGGCTTGGCTTACCATTCAGTAAAAACGTACGGGTTGGTACTGTTCTCTGCTTTGGAAGGACTTTACACTGTGGTGGAAATTTGCCCCATTAACAACTATCTCACAGTGTTTCTTTTGAGATGCAGCACATGGATATTTCCTATATCACAACAAACTCCCCTTCTAGTTACTACTGTTCCAAGCCTTATTTGATTTTGATGCACTACTTGCCATGGGGGTGTTATCATTTTTCACAGTTGAGAATCTCCTTTGATGAAATCAGCTCAAAGTTCTATCTCTGGGTGGTTTCCCAGGAAAAACCTTTTGGCTACTAGCAATCTTCCATTTAGAAATGTTTGCCGGTTGAATTCAATTAGTGTCCTTGGAAACTTCTTGTCTTTAAAGATACCATCATTCCAGGGTTTTCACTGCTGGATCTCAGGCATCTTTCTGTGTTTTGGAAGGTTGAGGCCAATAGAAACCACTTATTGAAATCTTGGTCCTTTTTCACAGAGGCACTGTGGTGTAAGGAAAGAAAAAACTTGCAGATCAACAAGCCAATCAGGGTGGAAATGGCTGAATCCTTGAAAGGTATTTTCATGCCAAAGGAAAGCTCTGGATTTGTAAACTGCGTGGCACGACAGAGGTGTGACTTGGTAAAGCTGGATTATGCTTCTGCAAACCTCCTACTGAGGAAACAAATGCTTTTGTGAATAGTGTTTGACATGAATTAAAAAAAAAAAAAATCAAAATCCAAACACTTGCAAAGTTCACTCACGAGCTCCTAGTTCCTGGACGGGAAAGGATGTGATTACTTTGATTGCTGTATACACTCATACAACCTGCATTCACCTCCTTGGGATCAGAGAAACAACACCTCAACTCTGTCCCATTTCAATCTTTGTGTTACATTCCCTTGTGCTCAGAGGTTTTCACATAAGTGTCCCATATGCGTGGTAGATGATGTAAGATGGTTTAAGAATTGTTCCAGTCATTTAGTCTCAAACATTTCCAAATAGATCCTCTACTTTTTTGAGTAATAGGCACATCTATCATTAAAATGCAAGAATGGATAATGAGGAGACCTTCCAATTCATGAAACCCTCGATTTTTTGATGAGAGAGTTCATTATATCTCTCTGTTATTAAATAAGTTCCATAACAATATTTTAATATGATTAAAGATGCTGTGTCTCATTTCTTAAGAACTTGGGAAATTAATCTGGGCAGGGCATTAATGCAGTGGGGAAGGAAGGCATGTGAATCTTTTATTATTATTATTATTAGTTTCTTTCTTTGCTACTGGTTGTATCAGTGCCTTATCAGTTAAGTGCAGGAGCTTAACAATGGGTTCTCTCAGCAAAGCCCTCTCTTTTTGCTGGGTGAGGTTAAAGAACAAACACATTGTCGTGAGCTTTTAAAAGCTTGATTTCAATTACATGGTAGTAGGGCAAAGCTCTCAAACACACAAAACTTTGACTTTGTAAAGATTGTGACCTCTCAGGTACACGTGCTTTAAGGAGAAAAAATGTACTTGACATGTCCCACTGCTGTTTCCACGCACCAGGAGCTGTGTGTATCGGGAAGAGGGAAGGGCAGGAGGGAGGTGTTCCATGTGGGATGGAGGGAAATCATTCCTCTGGGAAAGCAAAGCTCTTCTGTTTGACTAGAAAGAATTTAAAAGATAAATATATCCCTTATCATGGAATGATAAACAACGAGGTCCAGGAAAGACTCTTTGAATAATTTGAGTCTGATCTCCTGCTTTTTCCAAGACTATTTGACTCTGCATTCCTATTAACATCTTACAGGACTTTGTCTTTCCTCATGTTTGTTTGTGGCATTGCCCACAATGTTACAGGCACCTTCTAGACTTTCAGGAAGAGCTGGTGCTTTCAGCCTCCGGTTGGACAGGCAGACAGACAGAGGTCATGGTAGAGGAGCAACAAAAGGACTTTTCTGTGCAAACTGAGACCTGCTATAGCTGGTATGGATTTCATAAAGGAGGTTCAGGGAGGTTGTTTTCCCTTATCCCACTTTGCCCTTCAGTTGCAGGGAAGTGGTGCCTATGCCTGCAACCACAGACACACAGCTCTGCAGCATTCACACTGGGCTGCCTCTGTCCCCAGCCAGTCTGGAACTGTTTAAAAAAGGGGCACAAAACTGAGTGTGGGAGACTGCAAAATGTGCATGCCAGCCCAACAGGTTTTCCACCTGTGGGGGGACATTTTAGAAGACTATTTGGAGAGGTAAGATGCCCACAGAAAGCCAACAGTCTCTGGATTCCTACCCATCCTTTGAAAATGCATCCTCTATTTTAACACACAGAAACTGATAAGACCACACCAATGACACTGCCCATGAGACTATCAGTGCTTAAAAAGAAAAAAAATCCAAACTACAAAGCAGTGCAAGACATTAAAATGAGCTGTTTTTCTCCACACTGAAATTCAGTTTTCCTTCTCAAGCCTTCTATAGGACTTTGCCTCTAAGTGTGTTGAAGGGAAATTAAATAGTGTTCCTAAAAATAAAGCAAAATTCCTAATCCCCTGGCCTTTCATAGCTTATCCTGTTGTTCAATACGTCAGCCACTCTGGAAGTTGTATCAGACATATAAATGCAGCCTATATTGTTTTGGATGTAAAAGTAAAGTGAAAGATGCCCACAAAACTAAATCAAACTGCTTGAAAAAGTGTTTTAACTGCTAGGAAACACAGCAAGGCTCAGATAAGCTACAACAATACAGAAGCCCATAGAGGTTGATCCCTCTGATGGGTTTGNCAGCTACAACAATACAGAAACCCATAGAAAATTCCCAGAAAATGGTGCAGGTTGATCCCTCTGATGGGTTTGCAGTTCTGGTTTCACATCTGTGCGCTGGTGGTGATATGGTCACCCTCCCTGCTGTGCAGCCCGCTCTGGGGTGCAACTACAGCCCTTGTGTGGGGTGCTCAGCACCACATCTTTTATGGGGTCAGTGGATGCCTGTACCATGTTGGATGTCTCTTTTTATGCTTTTTTTCTCCTGCCTATAGCAGCCCTGAGGTAACTTGGTGTGATGCATGACAGGGGAGTGGAAGGAGTTAAAAATCTTTCTCATTTTAATGCTAGGTCCACTATTTGTGTGAGCAGGAGCTCTCTATCAGGGCTGGGCTTTGTAATGTATTCCATCTATTGATAAGGAGGCAAAATAACATTTCTAAATTGTTCAGGGTGTTTGCAGAATGCCAAGGCACTCCAGTGGCCTTCCACACAGAGCCCTGCTGATGATAAATCGTAAGAGATATTTCAGAAGTGCCTATTTGCTTGTGGAAATATCTGAAATACTGGAAAGCTCACAGATTTCCCAAGGTAGGTGAAGAGGCCATTCAGCAAATTTTCCCTCTACTTGAAATGCAGTTTTGGAATCATTTAAATCCTAAGTGCCTAATGAAAATACAGCGTAGTCCCCACGGCGTCCTGCAGTGATACTCCCGTCTCAGGCTCGTGCAGCCAAGCAAATAACCCCCATGTATTACTTTGCACAAGGTGATTTCAGTCCTGCAGCACATTCTGTTTGAGCCACATGCCTATAAATGCCTTCAAAGGAGGGCAGGAGCCTGCCCACTGAGAAATAAATGCAGGATCAGAACCTCCTGTGCAAATATTGGTGTTCAGCATCTAGGGTAGCCCCAGTGAAAATGTTCCTAACACATGTACAATTCAAATGAAAAGGTTATGTGCAGTACATGGACATGTACTGACATGGCCCATGTGTTTCATGTGGAAGCACATTCACTGTCCTAAAGTAAACGTTGTCATCAAAAAACCACCTCATTTTCCTAATATTATTAATAGGAAGGACTGACAGAAAGAAAAAATTCTGATTTATCTGGAAAATGAAAAAAGTTTCACCTAATTCTTGTGGAGGTTATTCCAAAATGTTTCCCAAAACATTTCTATGCTAAGAGGCAGCTATGTCAATAAATTACTTAGAAGCATGAGCCTCCCTGCAAGAAGTCAACACTGTGGTTTGAATGTGCAAGGGAAAAGTGGAAATGCTGCAAAATTTATCTGTAAGATAACCTATCAATAAAGAAACCCTTTCCTAAGTCACACTGCAGGCTTGCTAAAGCCCTGAAGTTTAAAGGTTCTATCCCTTCTAAAATGCTTAAAGTGAAATCTAGCTTTCAGCTACATTAATGGCAAATTGGTCATAATTTCCAGTACTCCTAGAATGCCATAATTACCCTTTCCTACTGTTTTCTTCATCACACTTTAGCTGTGTTCAGTATTCAAATGCTGAGACCTTTAAAATGATATTTATTTATCTAACTGATTGTATTTAATGTATCACTGGCAGAGCAGCCACCACTATGTGCAGCACTGGGATGCTGAATAAAAGGCAGCAGTGATCCTGTGAGACTGCAGCATGCTGTCTGTTTACATATGAAAGCAGGTTCAATATGCACCACATTGTGGCAGCCCCATGATGCCTCTCTTCGTCGCTTGTTAGTCCAAGAGCCTCCTTACTTTCTCAGAGCTACTCCTTATGCATATGCATAACTCCTCATAATAATGCCATAAGGCTGCTAATCTATTCTCCTTCAAACCCCTCCTCAAAACTCACTTTTTCTGTGGTGGCTGGAAAACATCTGACAATAGCCCAGCAGCTGGTGTGCTGCTACTTATTCTACTGAAGAAGATAAATACGCTGTTATCCCGAGTGCTTTATTTCCCTCTTCGTTATATCCACCTGTTGTTTTCATCCCATGCTAAAATGGTGATGTTTTTAGAGGAAAGACTGTTAGGATTTGTAATAAATACACACGTGTCACCTACCATGGCAGGGTTCTCAGGGTAGTGTCTCTCCTCACTACCACAATATGAATAATTACAGCCACATTGTCTAAGCAATTTTATACTCTTTCACGGATAAGACATCCCTTATTCCTTCCAAATAAGTTTGCAATATGTTTTCCTTCCTGCTACGTTTGCATCATTGCAGAGCAGCCAAGAAGGCAGAAAATACAAGTCTTTGGAAGGAAAGAAGGATATTGCCTTTGTCCATGGTGATGTACAGCGACAATTGCTGTAAATTTGGGATCAGTGGCACCTTCATGATGCCTTCTCTCTTTTCATTGGGTCCAGCCTCACTCCCTGCCTCTGCCCCCATCTCTCCAAGCATTTCCTCCCTGGATGCAAGGCCAGAGCTGCAAGTGCCCTCCAAGGCAAAGCCTCTCCCTTCCCCAGCAGTCGGATGAGTGGCACAGAAGCAGCTCCTCCAACACAAAGCCTGGTGTCTTTGCCAAAAGGCCCACGGCAAATTCAGTTTGAAGCAGCATCAAGGCACATGTTGTGTGCAATGTTTTATTTGTGTTTGGCACCTCGTGGCCTGGAGGAGACGTGGCTGGGTAGTCACTCTGCTGCCGAGGTCCAACCTGCACACAGACCTGATTCCTCTTCAAGTCTTCTCAACCCCCATTAGATAATAATTTCCACCTTCTTGCAGAGCGGATATTTGTTTTAGGGACCATTTCAATGTCGACTTGTTTTTGAAATTTCTATGTAATGGTGTTACAATATAATGTGAGGCTCTCAGCACTCAGTTGTTCAGAAAAGCTCTTCCTAGTCCACCTATTTGCAGAGGAGTGTTTGAAGCTTCCACTTCTGAGAGAAGACAGCAAATACAAGAAACAGCCTGCTATTATTGTATTTGAGTTATCTTTGGCCTGTTTCATATTTCATATCACAATCTAAATGTACTCTTGTGCTTGAAAAAGACAAAAGAGTCATATATAATTTTTACTTTCTCATTTCTACAATTTATTTGTAAAATCTGAAATTTTCATTAGGCTACTAAAGAAAAAACATGGTATATATCTAGCACTTTTTGGGCAACAGCTGTTACAGCAACTAGTTATAATTAAGCAATTTGGAAATAAGTTCATTTGCTGTCTAAAGTGGATCATTGTCTTGTAGAATTTTTTGTGGAGAGCCAACTATAAAATCTGTTTTGAAATTGAAGATGTGGGTGCTTTTGCATTTATCCAGTCTGGAATTTGAAACTGAACACATTGTGTGACTTTTATGACTAGCCACAAAGGAACAAAATAACCCAACAAAACCATTCCAACAATCCAAGAATAAATAGATATTTTTTAATCTGAAGGATGAACAGTCATGAGAAAACTGCAACTGGAGGCTGAAAACATTAACTGTATAACTTATAAATCACTTACTCATCATGGGATGACATCTATAAGATTGATGATACATTTACAAAGTGTCCAAAGAGAAAAAGAAAAGCTCACTTTTTTGCAATCTTTTAGGCTGTTCCTAAGTAATTGAGAAAGCCTTTGGAGTGCTCTGTGATGATCTGCCCCAACACATGCTGCAGTCAAAGTAGGTTCTCCCATTTAATCCATAAGGCATAGGAGTGAGGCTTTTAAGAAGCTCACTGAGACTTTAAAAAAGACTTAACAAGGAAGATGGAGGCAAATTCAAAGGGTAAGACTTCCCAGAGCAGCAATGTCTGCTGATGGCTCTGCGTGCCAGGAGTGAAACGGGATCGTTTTCTTGGGGCGTCAGTTCCAGTGGCTGATGTGCCAAGGTGCCCCCAGGGCCCTCAGCACAGCAAATTTCAGGTGGTTTGTGTTGGAGTCTGCAGCTCCCATGAAGGGCACTCAAAGTAGAAATGAACCCTTCAGCTCAGCCTTATCTTCTAAGGGTTTCCCTATGTGTTCCCTGTGGATGCCTGCCTCTGCATCCAGGCAAGACAGTCATGAGGGAAGAAGCGGAAGAAGCTATGGATTCTGTCTTGGCAGTGCTGTTTGAATGGGCATTACCACTTTCTTTTCCCATGTTTATTTTTTCCATTTTTCTCTATCGTGGCTTGCTTTCCACCATTCCTTAAATTTCTGTCTCTTTCCTGACCCACATCCTACTGCTCTTCCTTGCATTTCCCTCTCCTCATCTTTGTTTCTATGACCTCAAAACAAGACCACCTCCCAGCAGCAGTGACTGTGGCATGACCTAAGGGAGCCCACTGAGGCTTTTTCCCACTCCCTACCCTTTCCTGTTGCTGGGGTATGCTGCTCAGATGTGCTTGGGTGAGAAAGCTGACCATTCACATTTCAGTAAAGGGAAAGGGACTCAAAGTGACCTAGAAATGCTCTGTGCTTCCTTCGATAATTTGCCCTACACACATGCTTAATTGCCTGCAAAATAGGCAGAGTAGGTCTTACCTGCTGAAGAGGGAACTTGAGTGATTATTATGGAGTCACTGGAACTATTAAATTCAAATGCAACGTGTTAAGAGCCTTACCTAACATTTGCAAGCCAGCAAGGAAGAGCAGATATAAGGTTGTGTGCATGAATGCAAATAGTTCTCATTGCTCTCAGGGTTATTAATTTTGCACCAATAGGCACCAAGACAACTGTTACCATTGACAGGAAGCCCTGGTGTGAAATAGCTGGTGATCAAGGTAAAAGAAACAGCACCTACCAAAGCAGAAAAAAACCTGTTATCTGTTGTGTGATAATAACCTTTGGGTTCTTGGAGCTCCACACAAAGTCAAAAAGGGAGTGATATTCTGCTGGAGCTCACCAAGTCCAGGCTGGCGAAGGGACAGGAGGCTGTTGAGAGGTGAAGGTAATAAAAAGCCATTTCTGTGGTGGCCTCTTCACTTCTGGGTGTGCATAATAGGTCAGTAATGAATGGATGGATATGTGGAGATGTGTGCCTCTGCTGGAAGGTTGTGCCATGCAAAGAGAATAAAGTGCTCTGCAAAGGAGGTTGTGGAAAACTTACCAAATCAGGTTGGTGAGGCTGTTGTGCCAGGGCCGGGCCAAGTGCAGGTTCAGGACTAGCAGTAGTACTAACAATTGCTATTGCTTGAAGGAGGAATGGGGGAATGGTGAGACCTCTACATTTCAAAGAATTTGTAATGCAATGTCCTTTTTTTGCGCTTTGCCAGAATCACTATCAGGACACCCACTTCAAAAGAATAGTTTTTCTGGGTTTATATTATACGTGGGGCCACTTGCACAGCTATGCAGTGATGTTAAGTAGCACAATGTCATATTATATGCAAACGCTTGTGTCTTTAGAAATACAAAGGAAAATCTATGGATTAAAATCCAGCAAACTAAAAAGTTATTCAATTAATCAGTGGCACTTCTTCTAGAAAGTCCCATGCTGAAACCAGAGGCATGTAAATCCTACCTTGTACTTAGATGCTGTTGAAATCTTTTACCTTGTCTTTTTTTTGAAAGAAAATAGAGAAAAGGCAAAACAAAATAATCCTGTGCCAGTAAGAAAAAAAGAAAGCTTTCTGTCAGCTGTGGCACGTTTAAACACCCTAAATATTTCATCAGACACTGCACTTAGTTCAGTGTTTTAAATAAGATTTAATAAATAGGTGCATGTTCAGACTTGTATAGCCCTACTTTTGTCTGTAGTTGGCAATGTGCTGCTGTATGTGTTTGACTGCACAGTTAAGAATTTTAATTACTTACCTGTTCCATACAGACACTCATTCTCTTTTACCTGTTTATTAAAAAATAAAACTGAACCATTGTGCAAGAAATCTTCCACACACTGTACAGCTGCACTATTGTCAAGGGTAAGACCCTATTTTCTGAATGTACCCCCACATTCCCCTTGTCTCCTACTCCCAATGTCCAGTCTATAGAATTCCCACAGACCTGTGATGTTCATGTAACTAAGTAATTTCCTTTGAATGTCTTTGCTGATAATTTTACAGAGATGTCTGAGATTCTGCCATCTGCACACTTAAATGGATGCACAAGCAGTGTCTGTCTTATTGTTAGGAAAACACAGCTGGAGCTGATGGTCCTGTTTTTGTTTGTTTGTTTTGTTTCCAACTTCTAGGCCCATTTGGTAAAATAAATATTGAGGAGAATTGAACAAACTCATGAAAATTTGAGT
The DNA here is from genome assembly GCA_013399915.1 of Illadopsis cleaveri. NCBI lineage: Eukaryota > Metazoa > Chordata > Aves > Passeriformes > Timaliidae > Illadopsis > Illadopsis cleaveri. The sequence continues at coordinate 33,851 of VXBB01001389.1, forward strand.
TAAGAACCAAGAGTAAGTTGCATTATCATCTTTTTCTGATGGGCTCCCTTAGCAATGACACCCAAAAAAACACATGTCAGGATGAAAATATTCCTTCATTTTAAGTGGATGGTCAGTGAATGAGTCACAGTTGGAGCTTCACACCTCAAGACGTTCATTCTCTGCTAGAGAAGCAGCCTGGCTTAAACCAGATGCCTAATTTTTGGATACTTCAAATTATGTGGCATGAATGTCATTCCAAGGGTACAATGGCAAAGATGGCTGTAGATTGGTATCAGTTTTTATGTCTCCACTCCAAGCTGACCAGTATTGAAGCAGCTCTGCAATATATACAATATAGGGGCACATTTGGAGTCAATATATTTTGCAATTTAGCGACAGAAGGATGAAGCAGAGAATGGGAAGGTCTCTGACATTTTTCATGAAGATGCAAATGTCAGACAGCCAGAAACTGTGCCTGTCCTAAAAAAAGGGATATTTGTAAACAACTGTGTATAGATAAATATACAGATAGGAATTTGTTTTCCAAATTACATCCTATTTGTTTTTTCATAGTTCAGAATATGTCCCGAGTACAACAGTAAAGAAACAACTTAAAGGTGATTGATTACATCATTTAGCTTCTAAAACTTGGGTGCAAATGAACTAGATGTATGGGTTTGAGACAAAAGTGTTACAGGTGAGCTGTTAAATGTGTCTTTCAATAGGAGCATACTCACTGTTGGATTTCTGGGTACTTCAAAAGCATCGGAGCAAATCCTTAAGGACTGGAGTCTGGCAGTTTCAGAAACACCTTGGTTCCTCTAACATCCTGACATGTTCATCTGTGGATGTTCTGCTGACACGTCCTTTGGTCAGATGAGGTCAATGGCACAGACCTTGTACTGTTGTATAGCTGAGCATCTCTTCTGAGCTTGTTGCTCTTTGACTCGAGTGCCACAGTGGTGTTTTCACAGCTTCAGGTCTGATGGCTTTAGCTGGTGAGGTAGGGTGGCAGGCCTTGCCTTTCTTCTTTGTTATGGTAGGATGCATTTTCACCTGGCAGATCTTGGAGCACACGGTGCCTGGTTCTATACATGTGAGCAGGTGTGATGACAAGCACATTTGGGTCATGGTAGGTAGCTGAGGAGTGGCATCCAGGTGTAGCAAAGCTGTATGAGCTCAGTCTCCTGCTCAGGCTCACAGACCACAACTCAGAGCAGAACTTTGGAGTTGTGGTGTTGTGCAACTCCAAATCAATTGCTTTGCCAGTGCCACTTTGGGACACTCCATCATTATCAGCAGCACGGGAATGTGCTTAGCTGGTAACTCAGAGTTAATGTGTGAGTGTCCCAACATCCACCTTGTCTGGATGTTTCATTTTGGTTTGCAGATTTTGTGAAGGTATCAAATGCATTGTTTGCCATTAGCCAATTTTAAATAGACTTCAAATTTGTCTGGGGATGCCACCCCCAGGATTAAATTTAGTGTGTCTGGAATTACAGTCTACTTACATATGTGTTCACTAGAATGCTGCAGCCAACTGTCTATAAAATGTCAATATCCACATTTTTTTGGTGCTACAACCTTTGCCAGTTTTGGAGGGCTGTAGACCAGCAGAAGAACATCCTGTTTTGTTTTCAAAGGATTGCTTCTAGTTCTTGTAATTTCCTACTGAAAATGAGAGGTTGCTTTGCTGAAAGGGAGAGTGGGAGGAAATGTCCTTATTTGCATCCTTTGTTGTTTCTTTCATTTGAGTGTTTTCTCCTCCTTCCTCTAGCTTTTCTCACACTTACTGCCTACCTTTACACTTGTTCACTTGTCAGAGAAAGATGTTGATATCCTGTTGGCCCATTAGCTATGTTTTTGCTTGATTTGCCAGACTACTTCAATATGCTTTAGCATGATTGGGAAAGACAGCCTTTTTTTCAACTTTTTTTTTTTTTTTTTTTAAATATTTGCATTATGTTTTTCATACTGAAGCTTTTACAGCAGAAATACTGCAAGAAATTCAATTCATAAATAGCAAGTTTTACCTTTGCTCCTAAACTCCAGGGAGCTGATGAACATTTCTGCTTTACTTTATGCTCTATCTTCTTTTATTTATAGAGGAAGAACAGAGGGAGCAGGGAAAAATCCTTGGGGAGAAATAAGAAATCTCTTAGTGATGATTTTTCTGGCGTGGGCATAGGCATTGGGAGCATCCTTGCCTCTTCCCTTGTTCTCCATCAATTTGAATGCTGCAGATGGTCACATCAAGCCATGATGGAACAGCAGTATGAAGTGGTTTAAACTAGAAGTAACAGGAAAGCTGTGAATTCATTTAGTTAGTGTCAAAGGTGGTCTGATAAAGACAAGTATTTATCATGAATGAGATGGAGAGAACACATTATGGAAAGGAAGATAGAGCCTCACTTTTAAATTTTTTTTTCATGAGAACTATGAGAGCTTGTCATCATCAAAAAAATCTGTTTTCCCTAATTGGACATAAGACTTAAAACAAAGAAGGAAAAAAAAAATTGTGATACTTTTTCTAGCACCTCCTTGCAGTCTGGAGACAGCATATGAGCATTGCTCAGAAAAAAACCTAGATTTCAATAGTGTTGTTTTAGCTGCCCACAAATTAGGTATGTGAGCTGGATTATTTGGCTCCCTCCTTGACTAAAGGGAAGGGACAGGTGACATTCACTTTCAGGATCCTTGGCTACTTCAAGTAAGGGCTTAATTGCCCTTTAGTGATCTTTCCTTTTCCTTGGCTATAAAAGAGAGCTAAAGGGTTGTTTTAGACAATAACTTGCAGCCTTGAGGGAAAATCCTGTGGGTGGCCTTTGTCCACTTAATCTCCCAGCTCAGGTATTTAACACAAGTGATACACAGAAGAATCCCTACCATGTGTCCAGACTAAATGTACTAAGTACATGTGACATAAACTGCATGTTAGAGGGCGCTTACTTTATTGGCCACTGTGACTTCATACCTGAAAGTTGTTACTTAAAATATCTTTTCTTCCTTTGCTCACAGTTTTATTGATATAAAACCACCTGCAACAAAAATTCAGTGAGCAAGTGACAGAAAACTGAAACAAGATGGAACATTTTGCCAGATATCCTACATGATAATTTTGCTGTATAAAAGTCCTTTTGACAGTCTTCTTGTATAGTACTACCTAGCATGAAGTGACCAAAGATTCATAGAATGACTTAGGGTGGGAAGGACCTTAAAAATCATCTACTTTCAATCCTCCTGCCCATGGCAGGAACAACTCCCACCAAATGAGGACCTGGGTCACAATAATGGGAATACTATATGATACCACTACACTTTTTAAGTGATCCTTCAAAACATTTTGCCTCTTTCACTTAATATTGATTTGCTGCACCTACAAACACTTTTCTAACTGAAAGCGCTGTCTAAATGTTAATTATTCTTGTTTCCTGACTTTGGAAAGCAGACTTTCCTTAAACAGTCCATCAGGGAGAGTTCATTGCCTGTGAATGTGCCTTACAATCCTGGACCACTCACAGTAGAAAAATGAAATCAGGTCTAAGTACAATTCATTCTTCTCAATTTCTTTTTTTCCCCCTGTGAAGTAGATGAAGGATAAATATCATAGCTGGGCCACCTGTCTTATCTGATCTATGCCTCTTCCTTCTCTAGTCAGGTTAAGTTAGAAGTATGCTGGCATGCAGTGAATTTTACTTTGATTTTTTATCTGTGGCTTCCATAACATCTTTGCTTTGCAGTATGGCATTATAGAACCTCTCAACATGCAGCAATCTGTGCATCCCACGAAGAGATCTTCCTTCTCTAACACTCCCCAATGCAACCTCTGTGAATGTCTAACTCTTCAGTTATCAAAACCAGAACATGTTGCAAAATGAATAAACAAAATGGCAAGATGCTGAAAAACTCTCATCTTACATGCTTCTTGTCAAATTCAACCCAACTTTACCATTGGTTGCAGATCTCTCTAAATTGTATGGGTGACCACAGTTGTATTAACCTTAAAACCACGTTCTAGTTTACCCCTCCATTCCCAATATCTTCCCCCACTGAGGGACAGAGGTATCCCAGTCACCAGACCAGTTTGTAGCTCTCCAGTCTGACCTATACTCCTCAGCAGACTCTAGCCCCAATCATTATATTTCAGTGAAAATATTTTCTATGAGCTTCCCATCTTGTAAGTAGAAGGTGATTTCAGTAAAGCATTTGGAGATTGCTTTATAGTGGAGTTTCAAATAAAAATTGGTCAATCTCTTATGAATGAATATGTGATTTGAAATGCTGATGCCCAGGTTTTATTTTCAACTTTAGTTGTTATACTACCTGCTTTAAGAGGCCTAACATTGAAGTGTCAGAGATATTTCTTTGCTTTGCTTTTCTCTTCCAGGACATTAAAGGGCACTTTCAAGTTAAACTCATCACGAGACTATGTGAAAATGAGAGTGTCTGATGTCTGTTGTAGGTGAGTTGACCAAAGAGATTGTGAGGCTTCAAATTTATCTTTTTGTTCTGAAAGAGCAGAAGTCAGATCTGGCAATTAAAGTGAGTTATGGTTCCGTTCCCAAATCGTCTTTTCACCAGATGCACAAAACCCCCCTATGTTTATGTTTGCCACTGCTGTTTGGTGGAGACGAATGTTTCTTTAGTCTGTGTTTGCTTATGGGAAGCTTAAGGCTTATGCAAAGATTGGCACCTAAGTATAAAATAGTTTTCTGCACAGCAATAGCTCAAGGTTTTGAAGAGAGGTCAGCTTTTAGGCTTTACTTTAATTGTTGCTCTTGTAATCCCGAGATGCTGAATGTTTTTTTTAATGCAGACATGGGCTGAGTAGACAAAACTTATAAAACCCCCAGCTAAGCACGGTGCTAAGCTGCTGAATGTTTTCACAAGGCACCTCAGGGAATGTGGAGTTACAGTAGCTTTTAGCCACTTTGTTTTGTGAAAATTTGGTATTGTAAAACCCTTCTCCTGCTATTGAGTCTGAGGAACTCACTGTTGGGAATTAGTGTGACAATGGGGCAGGGTTACTCTCGGGATCCTAAAAAGCAGTATCTGTTCTAAGGGAAACTCACAGCAGAGTTCCTTCAACTGCAGAGAGGAATGCAGGTTTGAAATATTGTCTCTGAAGGCAACAAAAACAATTAGATGGACGTTCTAGTTAATGTTAAATTTTAACTAGTTTGTTTCTTGTTTTCCAACCTGTCTTTCTTTAGGAAACAAATGCCAGTGATACAGAGTCCGTCCTTCTTTTCTATTGGGTTACAGTCTCTGTTAGAAATGTGGAACTTTGTTCTAAGCTTTACTGAAACTGGACCTTCACCCTTTAGAAGAAATACTGACAAAATCATAACAATACATTCATTTAAATTCAATTGTCAGGATACAGGTGGCTGTTGAAAGTGGATCTTTAGTAGCCATCCCAACACTTGTGTCCTCCCTCTCTCTGTGGACCCAAATTTGTTCAGTAGTGGCTGAATTCAGCTGAAAAGCTGGTTACCAGCTTGGTTACATTTTCCATTAACAACAGTCAGTATTTTGCTGCAGATCTCGGCACAGAGCATTCTGCACACTCCACTGCTCCATTACAGCATTGAATCAAACCAATTTTTCTTTTTTTTTTCTAGTAACTTTATTCCTGATTGATAACACCACCTCTCCTCTGAAACTCTGACCATCATTCTTGACTTGGGCTAGACTTTAACTGTTGTCATTAAGTTGTTTATTTTTTGCTTTCTGAAGAAAACACAAATACCCACATTTTTAGCTGCAACCTAATGTGTGAGGTCCTTATCCAGTGTTGGACTACAGGAAAGTCTCAGGAAATCTGGCCTTTATATCTGTCCTGGATTTTTGACTTCTCTGCATTTTGGGAGTTAGATTGTGGTCTTGTCTGATTGAAGAGAATAAAAAACCTTCTCAGCTCCCTGGTCCGAGGTTTGGGTTTGGTCCTGATCTCAGCTGCGGATATCAAGGATCAAATATCTCAGGAGAAGGCCTCTGCCTTTATTCTCTGGCCAAGGCTGCTGTCAAAAGATGTAAGAATTACACCGGGTTCTTCCTTCAAGGGAGACAGGAACTTCCGTCTGCAAATGAACCTTCAGGTACAATGAGCTACAGGTTATTGCTGAGCCCCTCAGGTCTAACCCTGAACTGGCTGCACTATTCCTCTCTTTTAACTCCTGATACTTTATTCTGCTCATAAGGGTGAACTGTCTTAAATAAGGCAATAGTATGGGTTTGGAAAGGAGTGTGATACAAGTGAATGAACCCACTGCACTGTGCTGTGCTCCATGTATGCCCTGAGTGGCCTTATGGGTGAGTTGCCAGCAAAAATAATGCACTAAACACCAGGTTATTACCTCAAAATGGGGAAAAAGGCAGCTGGATTTCCTGAGTGTTTCGGTGCCTGACTTAGGTACTTACCAAGGGCTCAGCTTAGAGAAAATAGGGCTCCTCCTGCATGGACATCCACAGGTTGGATCATCCAGTAGCCTTCTAACCTTTGAGGCTTTGTGCTCTTAAATCACCATATGACTTTTGGTACAACTCAGGCAGGTATTTTCATGCCTGTATTGTCTTTCTGCTTCCAGGAAATGGAGACATGTAGTTCCTGGCTATGACACAGCCTCCATGAGCCCTCCAAGTGAACTCAAATATCTTTGCAAATGTAGAGATCCTCTGCAAATCTCAGTATAACCTCAGGAACACAGTCAGCATTTCAATCATGTTTGCTATCCTACTATTCAAACTAGTAAAAAATTAACAGATATGAACTTAGAGAAGCATATCTAGATCAGGTTTATATTAGAAATTACATATCTGAGACTGCCTAGAAGTAGCTCATCAGGGGCTTATGAATAATGTATGACGCTTTTTACTGTTGGAGAGCCAGTGATAGCTGAATTAATCCACTCATATTTCTATATATACATAAAAAGCCTTAGTTCTTTTCAGCCTTTATTCTTGCTGCAGTGTAGCAGGTATTTGAGTAAAGTCAGTGATTTTTCTTCCTGTCTACTTTAGAAAACAATACTCGTAGGCTCTTTCTTTGACTTAAACACATTCATTCTTCCTAAAGCTTTTAAAAGAAGCAGAGCTTTCAAGATCAAAGATGTTAATACAACACCTGTACTAACACTATATTCAGTCGTTATTGACCATTCTTTGTGATATTGTTTTATGCAGGTGCCTTTCCAGTGTGCTCTTTAGAATGTGAGGGAATACAAAAAGTAAGCATCTGTGTATCTTTTTATCACACTTTAAAAGCAGGGCTTTTTGACGAATGGGGGGGAAAAAAGGACATAAATATAATCACTTCACTCCTCTACTCCTTGCGATCCGGGGTTGTAGAGAATCTTCAGATGGTTGCTCACATGATCATGAAATCACTGTGTATTCTGTAGAATTCATGGCTATGAGCCAGGAATGAATATTTACAGGTGGTGGCAAAGCATGTCACTTGATAATCATTTTTTATTACTTCTTTTTAAAGAGTGGAAATTGTCTTGCTGGGGAGCAGAAATAAACCCGTGTGTTTTAGATTACCTATCCAATTCAGCCTGGAGAATGTCTGGTGAATACTTACAGAGAGCAAGTAAGGGAGAACTTGTAGCCTTTAATTTCTTTTTAAAAAGTGCTTTGCAAACATTTACAAGTATCATTTCAGAAAACAGAAGTGAGTTCTCCAGTCATCAGAAAACAAACAAAAGAGAAAAGGGAGAGGGATAACATACAGTAATTGTTCGACACAGACAGGAATCAAACTATTGCTTTGGCAGCTATGCTACATGTAGAGACCTCTTGTCCTGTCATATTTCTGTTTTAACACTTACCAGATATGAACTGGGCATATTTAAAGGTTCAAGAACAGATTTAGGTACACACATTAAAAAATGTCTATATTGAAGTAAAAGATAGCTGAATTCTATGACAATTACATACTTCTGGATCAAACTTAAAAGAACATTTTCTTGTATGAATGAATCTGCATTTGTTTTTTCCTCAAAAATGAAATCTTTATTTTCTTTCAGAATAGGATGTAAAGATGGCTTTTTATGACTTTAATCTGAAGCAGCTGATTGTAGAGCAATGTCTTGGAGTTTGGTAAACCTGTTTTGTCCTTTAACAGTAATGTTAAAGAAAAGGGACATAACAGAGTAATCCAGTCCCAGAATGAGAGCCCATATATTTGAGACCTGAATATTCATAGCCAGGTGCTTGAAGGTGAACAGACTGCAGACCAGTTAGAGCAAACACTGATTAGAAACATTTGTGATGCAACTTCCTTCCTGCTGATAGGCTCATGAACGGGTAATTCACAGACTGATATAAACGAAATATATTTTGACTTATGTAAAAATGTTTATATTTTCTTTTACTTTATTTATTTTATTTTATTTTATTCTACTCTACTCTATTTTATTCTATTTTATCTTTTTCTTTTATCTGCTTGCAGTGTGGCCTTCTGTGAGGTTGTGACATTTCATGACAACTCTGTGTTAGCAGTAGCTGAAGTCCCTAAGAAACCAGTGTAAGTGAAACCTGCTGCAGTCCCCGAAGTCAGTGATAACAGCCCTGAGAAACATAAGGAGATGGGAGTGGTGTTCCCACAGCATCAAGCCTGGGGTTCTACTCCCACACTGAGCACCTAAAAACCTCAGATATTAGAGATGCATGAATTCTTCCAAAAGAGGGCAGAAGCAGCATTTACTGAGTCCCCTTGACGAATCTGTTCCTTTCACCCAACTGCAGTCCTCTGTCTCCCAGTGTCTCAGAATATAAGCCTCTGGCTCTGCAAAACAAACAGTAAGAACCAGCCAGGAATCCCCACAAACATTGCAACACCTACAAAGAACTGCAGATTTTGGAACATATCAAAATCCTAAAGGCTCTCTCCCTGACAACAAACCCCAGTAGGGAAAGTACAGACTGCAAAATGGGTGGCGTGACAAAGGTTATTTTCAGCCCCTAATATTAATATTTTTTCATTATGTTTTCAGTTTGAGCAGTTTAAAAAGACTCTAATAAGAAGTCTGAGGAAGTGTGTGACCTTGTGTATAGTGCTTAGATTAAAGAAAGAGAGAGGAATAAAGCAGTGGTGGACAGAAAAGTATGATGTTATGTATGTTATGTACCCACATGTAACCAATGTAAAATTTTTGGACATTCCAGGCTCAAGACCAGACCCAATGTGTCACCTTGGCCCAAGGCAGTAAAATCATTAAATAAAAGGCTGAGAAGGACCACAAGAGGTAATTTAGTCCTGCTCCCTGCCCTAGGGCAGGATCACGTCTACCTGCGTCATTCCTGACAGATGTTTGTCCAACCTACTCTAAAAAACCTTCACATGGTCATGTCTGCCAAGTACCCAGTCAGACTTTCTTGCATGTTTGGCAGTGCTTGGGTAGCCTGTCAAACCAACAAAGTCTCATTGAAGTGACAGCTGAAGACAGTAAGGAAAAGAAATTTATATATATATATGTATATATAACGTCTTTACACTACAAGACAAATTATATTTGATTTTACATTACTGTCTCACTAGGTAATATTTAATTCTAGTAATTTAGATTATTTTAACAGACTCTCTAGGTAAAACAGACCTTGTGGGATCTGCAGGCCATCAAAACTGGGCTGTGACAAGAAAATATTATAGATATCGAAGTACATATATATGGAAGGATTTTGTAGGCAATATTAAAAATTTTCAGCCCAATTTAGAAGACACAATTGATATCTAAATCCACGTTTTTAGGATTGTCTTTTTTCAGTTGAGATATTGAGAGAACAGCACACCATGTTTCACCAAAATATCTGTTACATAAACACCAACTTCCCAGATACAGATCAATAGATCTTTTCAAAGTGTTTCACCCAAAATGTGTAAGAACAGTCAGACTGCTCAGCTTTGATGGTGTTTTCTTTTTATTAAAAAAAATCTATTTTTTTTTAAATTGTTTTTTAGATTTTGTGAGTGTCTCCTTCCAAAATGATGTCAATTGCCCACAGCAAGATTTCAGTAAATGCCCTTCTGGATCAGTTTCAGGACCCTGTTCTGAGAAAAGAGAATGGCAGCTTATGCTGTCTCCCCATTCAGGAATTGCCTGGTGTCTGGTAGTGACTGTGAATGGTCAATAGGTGGATCAATGGACAAATGAAAAAATATTTATGGTCAAGTCTGGTTTAGTTGTTCCTTCATTTTGGCAGCCCACTGTGGTTGTGAACCCTCCTCCAGAACATGGCTCTTGGTGCAAGGGGTATGAGAAGCAGAGTTTCTTCATGCATCCATGGAAAAAGTGAAGGGAGAGGTATGGCTTATAGCTACAAAGAGCAATGACAGAAAACAGAAAAGCACAGAAAACAGGAGAATGAGGGGGGAAAAGGAGGATGGACTTAGATATATGAATCCCTAAGAAAACCTTCACTGTCCAGGCTCATGTTAAAATTGCATCCTATTAATATCTCCTGAATTCAGAAAGTTACTCTTCTGGAAACAACCAGCTGCTATGTTTTGTTCTGAATTCTAAGCTTTTCATCCTGTATCCTTGCATTCCTACTGTACATTTAATCTTATATGTATATGTGACAGGTTTGAAAGAATATAGGTCAACAGTACTTAGGATAAGTAGTACTTTAATCAATTTTAACATAACTTCTGATGGATAGTGGCTGAGGATAACATACTGCCTTCACTAATTCCATTTAAAGTAGCAGGGACATAAAAAAATTATATTGTTTAAATTGCTTGGGGAACACAAATTATCTGTTTTATATTCCCATAGGAGCTATTATATTCAACAGGATACTGTGAAGGACATGCAATAATTTTAGTATCTACTATGAGCGTTATTGATATACAATGTACATATGAATTCACCCTCTTTCAGTTCTGTTTGGAGGGATCATTAATGTGTAATGTTTCTGATGATACAATAGACCTTAATGATAACTTGTAACTGGATTTTTACTCATTTTATCCTTAATAGATTTTTACTTAAAAGAGATATCTGCTCATCTGCATCTTTCAAAAGGGCATATGTGGTTGAGGGCAAAGCATGAGAGTGCAGTTGTTGGAGATACAATATTTAAAAAATTAAAATTAGTATCATTACACTGTTTGAAAAACAGAAAATGCGCATTACTTTTTAATGCATATCATCAAGTACACAAGCAGTAAAAATCACCTGGACTTTTTGGCAAGAAATATCAACATTCCCCATAAGGATATTAGAACCAAATCTCTAGCACATATCTCTCAGAGCAACTCCACTGATGTCTACAGAACGATGTCATTTTATAAAGGCTTGAATCACAGAATCATGGGATAGTGTGAGTTGGAAGGGTCCTTGAAGACCTGGTTCCAACCCCTCTGACATGGACAGGGCTGCACCCCCTAGACCAGATTTCTCAGGGTCCCATCCAGCCTGGCCTTGAACACTTCCAGGGATGGGGTATCCACAACTTTTCTTGGTCACCTGTTGAAGGACTGACATGAAGGAAATGATGTCTTGACTATATATTCATATATAGTCAAGGAATATTATATATTCTAAGAAAGATCTTAGGACCTTTCCTGGAAGAGTGAAACTAGTGGAAAAAGTAGTACTCATTTTCAAGATGATAGAAGAGTATGAATAGTACCAAGCAACCGACAGAAAATGATGGACATGCTGATGCTGGAAGAAAAGCATGGCTGCAGTTCTGGGAGTCCACAGAAGCAGAGGAAGATCAAGTTAGAGTATAGCTGAACTTTTAGCACTCTGCATGGTGTAAAATAATGCACAATCTTGTGCTTAAGTAACACAGTCTTGTAATGTTTGGGTGAATCTATAGTGGCTAACAAAATATATGAGATCTTACCTATTGATCCAATCGTGATGTACCAGCTAATTCTTAAAAGAAGTGATAAACAAGAAACTTGACCTCAGACTATAGTGGAGAAAAGAAAGACCTTTGGGAAAGGGAGTTAGACAGAGCTGCTGTGAGATGTGGCAGGGGAAGGTCTCCTTTCCCTAACACTTTTCTTAAAATTCATTCCAGCCACTATTCCAAGGGACTGGCTGAGTTGGAAGGCTTTCCTTGTCCTGTTTTGGTGTGCCCTCAGGGGGATGCATGATTTGAGTGTCCCTCAGGCCACTCTGTCAGCAGCTCAAGCAGAGAGCTGCTGGATTTTCCTTGTCTGTTCCAGAAGCCACCCAATGACATTCTGGATTGTCAGTTCAGTGTGGGATAGGAGGCAAAAGGAAGGTGAACTAGTACATGCAACACGGGGGATGTAAGTGCTTTCATAAAACTTATACCTTTATTTAATGGGTTTTTGAGTGAATTCCTTGATGTCATATCACCATAAAGCTGCCTGTCATCCATTTCAGTCTAGCTGGAGCAGACCAGCTTCCCTCTAGGATCAGGACACCTTAGGGAAGCAGGTAATCCCAGAGTTTCTATTGCATGCCTCTCCTGAAACAGTGGAGTCCCACTGGACTAGATGCAACTGCAGAGGCTTGCAGGACACAGAGATGTAGCAGACATGATGAGCAGGGCGTGGAGGAGCAGGGGTTTGCAGATGGTGGCAAAGAGGTGGGACTCCAGTGGAAACTGCTGATTTTCTTCCATTTCTTTCATTGTAATCACAGATTTGGCCTAGACCAATCCTTCTGGTTTGATGAACACTTTCCAAAATCCTAGAAAAAGATGTTCTCTGCCGTGATGTGGTCACAGTTCTCAGCACTGCCCAAGTCTGCACTGCAGGCAGAGGTGTGGGACAGGACTCTATACAGTAGAGGCACAACACTGACACAGCACTGGAGGCCCAGTCGGTCCCTGCACAAATCATTTAGGATCCTGCCAAATCCTCTGGCAGCACAAAAGAGGCTTTTGCCATTCATTCACAGGCATAAGGGAGGGGGGAGGAAAAACAGAGTTTTCCCTCCAGCACAGGCAGCCCCCTAAGTAACTTCTGAAGATCCAGGTAATATAATGGTCTAATGAGATATTTTTAAAGAAATTGTGGGTTTTTTTAAAAAATGAAATAACCAGTTCATTTACAGTGAGGATGCCTGCTGCAGGATGGAACTTCTGTGACATTTTGTGATGCTTTCCTCACTCTCTGTTTCAAATAAGATATATGGTACAGTGAAGCATTAAATTGCATGCAAATTTTCAAAACTCTTCACCCAGCTTTCTTTCAGCTTGACTTTTTACAATATTTAGCAATGATTTTTGTGTTCCCCCTTGTGCATAAGAATGATGTCTCACTTTTCAGTTTTAAAGATGGAACTTTATGAGGCAGAGGTTGAATCATGATGTCTTAAAAGAGAATGGTTCTGTAAAACTCACCTAATAGTTTAAAATTTGTGATCAGGGTCTGTTTCACAGAGCTTTTTAAATACCCATAAATAGTGAAAAAATGTGTAGAAGTGCCCTACTGTAATTTCTGGCCTGTGTTCCTGTTAATAGATAGCTCTGCACAGCAACCTTCCAGAGGCAAAGGCTTTTTCTGGGCTTGGCTATCTTTCACTGACTCAGTGCAATGGTTCATGTGCTTACAGTCAGACAGGTGCTTAAGCACTTCACTTAATCAGTGCCTCGGGCAACGAGGATGAAGAGAAATCAACTGCCCCAGAGGGACCACTCTGTTTTCTATGACAAAGGCAGAAAATTTCACTTAGACTGATGAGGAAAAAAACCCCAAACCCGCAACAACATAAATCCTGACATGTAGGGATCACTATAATCAAGATATCTTCAGAAACTTTCCCTCTTTTGGCCTTGAAATGGCTATAAAAGGGTCATGGAAGGATCTTTCACATAGTGGCGCTGGGGATGGACTACATGGGATGTCCATCCAGATGCAGCACTTGCACAGGACATTTCTGATGGGAATACAGCAGCCTCATGCAGTGTCCTGCATGAGGAGAGAACCTGTGTCTCCTGCCCTCCTTCTCTTCAGCTGTACTTTGACACTTTAAACTATTAATCAGTTTATAAAATGTGGAGTACTTATAATTTGACTTCTCAGCCCTCTTTTCCCTTTGTCAGGAGGGGACTAGTCTTTGACTTTACCTCTCTTTGGAGCTTCCCTTCAAGAGCATCAGTGGATTTGGATGCATACCATCAATGTCTTATCTGAGGTGTGGTCCAGGGACAGCTGTAGGAAGAGTCTGTACACAGCAGGGTCCAGATGAGGTCCCTGCCCAGCACTGATGCTTTCCTTCACAGCACCACCCATATGTTACCAGCAACCAGAAAATTGCAGGTTTTTTTCATCTGAAGTAGGATTTATCATTAAATTCAGCCCAACAGGACCTCACATGTCACTAATTCCCTGTGTATTACTAGCCAGTGCAAGGCCATGTTAGATGTTTTGCAACTAATCTGTACAACCATTTCATCATGTTTTCCATGTAAAGATAGTGATGAGTGTGCATGATGGTGTGGAAACTGTAAAGCTCTGTGAAACGTATAGGCATTACTGATGCACAGGTAAGATGTATGGACAGATAAAAGCTACTTTGTTATCAAGATGTCCCTTTTAAAATGTTTTTGCTAGATTTAGGCTAGCCCCATCTAGAAACCTGCTGTTAAAATAACATTGCAAAAATTAATGAATGTTTATAGTATTGACTTGCAGTGACAACTCTCTTAGAGCTCAAATAATGTAGTTAATAAGAAGATGATGAATTAACTGATTTTAATTCAGTGATGTTATCTCAAAGATAACTTTGACTCCATTGCCTTTTATCCATTTGACTCATCAGAATTTTCTTTTGTTGTCAGAGAACCATGTCTTTACATCGTTTTTAAAATAAAATGAGGGAAAACATTGGGATACTGTTTTATACATAACTATTTCTTTAAAAATAGTTCTTCATCTTCTGAAAAAACCCCTTGTTTATAAACTAGTCAAAGTAACAGTTAGAAAAACATGAATTTATGTTTTTGTAGTTTACTAACTTATGAAGTTTTTTGGTGTAAATTATAATTTTGGCACAGTGCAGTGATACCGTATGTGTCCCACCACCCACCACCCCATCCTCACCCCCATGCTGGTCTCCAGACTTTGAGGCTGTTTTAGTTTAAGGTAAGCTAAGAACCTTTTTCCATTGATCTTTTTATTTCGCATCCACAAAAGAAAATGCTAAGACGTTGCTACTGATTTTTTCCCCCCAATATGTGGTCATTATAAGCAAAAAAGAAGCTCACACTTCTACTTTTTAATTGGGCATTTAGCAGGACAATGTTTGAAAGCAATTAATGGGAAAAACATTTTTGTCCTGTTTTATCAATTGGTCTCCAAGAAAAATGCTGTCCAAAGTAACTATTATGTGCAAGCCAGGAAACTGTTGTCCTTTTCAGTTTTTCCCATGTCACAATTTATTCATTTAATTCAGTTCCTCAAAATTACTGCAGTGCCAATTATCTCTCTCTGTGTAGAAAATGAGGTTGGCCTACTTCAGCTCCCTTCATTTTATGCCTGTTTTCGGCTATTCTTCAATGAGTGAGCAATGTGAAAAAAGGGAGGATCTTCAGAAATATGTGAAGTGTCTAGAGTGGCTTTTTGGTACCTGTGAAGAGGCCCCTTGAAGAAGCTTAGAGGACAATGGAATATTGCGGCTAGCAGTGGTTTATTTTGTCCACATGACTCATTTCACACGCACCCAGGCAACTGATGAATGGAGGATTAACACAAGTTTTCACCTTATTGAAATGAGTGATTCAAAGCAAACAAATAGGACTAACTAGTTTGGAATATGAAATTAAAGTTTCTCTGAGTCCTTTTGTTATGCATCACCTTCAAACTTAATTAGAAATATGATGGCTTTGGAATTACTTTTAGCCAACTTTGTTAAATAACAGTAGTTTGATGTTTGTTATTGTCACACAGTCCACTTGTCTGAAATCTAAAGACTCCCAGGGACTGTTCAAATGCATTATCAAAAAGTTTTCAGACAAAATGAAAAAATGCCACGCATACACACATATATTCCCTCTTTTTGGGGGACATGTTTATAGACACACAACAAAAGAGCATTAGATGCATTTTTTATTGTTGGTTGCGTTATATATATATCTATAAATATTTATGGATGGGTAGGTGGCACTATAGAAAAAGTGCTTTAAATGCTATCTTCATGGTAACTCACACAACCCATTCAAGTCCTTCAGCTTTGTAATTATGTTTGAACCAGGATGGGGTTACCCATGCACACTATTCAACCCTCCATGACTTTCTTTGGTTGCTAAGTTGCAACAGCCTGCAATCACTCAAGTCATAAGCTCCCAGTTTACAACTTCCCCTTGAGGAAGAATAATTTAGCAAATTTACATGATGTAGTCAATGTCCAGGGCACGCTTATACTCTCAAACTGGAGTGTCTCCCTTCTATGTCTTCTAAGGACGCAACAAATTGATATTAACACCCTTTCTGTGGGGCAGGTAGGCAAACACACCTTTCTGGCTATACAGTCAATGGCTCATGTGCCATTTTCCCTGGTTTTTTTGGAATAATGCTCTCCAGTGCCTTTGTATTGTGGAAGTTCCCTGCAGCTGAGTTGGCTTCTGTAGAATAGCTCCATTAAACCCTGCACATAGTTACACAAAAGCTTCAGGATGCAGTTGAATCACAATTTTTGTCACTATTCTCTAAGGTTATGAACATGACACTCTCTAATGAACTTCTGCAGAAGTGTACTGCATTAAATGCAAGAATTCTGGTTTAGTGAGCGGCAGTACAGGGGGAAGGAAGAGTTCATTGCACCATCTAATGTCTAATCCTTTTTGAAGGTTGTACAAGTGTAAGGGAGAGAGGAACCAGAGGTCTAATTTGTTTCTATTTCCCACAGATTCAGCACACCTATGGGATAGGTCTAGTGAGATCCATTTTGCTATTCTTGGATGCAGAGGGATGGCAGGGATGTGATTCAGCATGGAGAGGTACTGTGATCATGGGGTGACCGAAATAAGTTGGGATGTCGGATGACCTTTTAGCATTTCCACTGAGAGCAACAAATATTGGCCATATCCTGATTTGCATCTGAAGTCTTGTTGCTGGTTTGTGACAGGGTGTTTGATTTGGGTTGGCATCTGCTCATTGCTCAACAAGACAGGCAGAATCTTTGGCAAATTCAGCTGCCAAAGTTTAATGAGTGTCCATTGAACATAATCAGTCTTTAATTTTTCCTTGTCCAGAGTCTTTTGCAGTCATTGATTACAAATTTTCACAAATGTACAAGACTTTCCCATTAGTCAATCTTTTTTGACAATTTTAAAAGCCTCAATAATAGCATGGAAATCTGAAATCCTCTCAGAAAAATTTCCACAGATACTTTCTTTTCAAAGGAAAAAATAATTTATACACTTTTCTTCTCTCAATCTTAAAAAGCAATGACATTTTTGTTGTTGCTGTTCAGACTGATTTCAATCTGAGTCAGGCTTTTGATGTAAAAAACCTTTTCACATCTCTCACTGTAGTGAGTGACCAAGTTTAGGTTCTGTACAGAAGCATGGAGAACTTTTAGAAAATATAGTTAAAATTTCCCAACAAGCAGAATTCTACATTTCTGAGCAATTTCAACACTTTCAATTTTGCTTTGGTTAAAAGATATTAAAATTTGTTTTTTTTTGTGGGGCCCCATATTTGAAATATTTAATGGAAAATAATTCTGCAAACCTGCTTCAGTTGGAGGAATGAAATTATTTTTGACCATGGAGAAGAGATTAGCACATTTCAAATCTGATAACTGTAATAATTGCACTGAATGGTATTTCAATATAATGCCAAAGCAAGATAAGAATCAAAATAATTTTTCTCTCATCAAGACAAAAAAGTCAGATTAGTCATTGTGAAACTTTGCATTTTAGAATTATTGCCCACACCATTTGTCTATCCCAGGAAAAATGTCATTCCTTCAGAGAAAATTTTATATTTTGATGAAGGATTTTATCTAATTCATAAATGAATGGTTGTAAATCCCAATGAATCCATAATACCCAGTGAATATTTCAGTCTTCCACAGTGAGTTTTCCAAAAGGGTGGATAAAGAAAATCCTGCCCTAGAATGCTTTCTGCCTCAGAAGATAAATGGAAGTGGAGCATTCAAATGGAAGTGAAGGTAGAAATAACTAAAAGCAGAGAAAGGTGTTGGACCACAGCCTACACTGAAACCAAGGTTGTCTCAGTGTGAAATAAACATTGTCAGGCTTTGTTGGGTGAATCCTAAACACTTCTGTGCTGTAACAATATCTTACCCAGTCAAGATTTTGATATACAAAGTCAGTGATTTTGTTTTTAATCAAATCTTGGACTGGAAAAGTTCTGTGAACCATTGGTCTTTCACTTAAAATCATAGTGGATGTGATAAAGGAAACACTACGTGCACTAGGAAGAAATGCTGCTACTGTTCAACAACAGAGACTTATTTCTAACATGACAAATACAAGGAAAGGTTCCCATATTCATTCTTGTTTGCTGGAGCTGTTCCACCTGAAGATGATCATCACGTGAATGCAGTGTGATAACTGCATACCCATGTCAGTGAAATCCTTGTGTAAGAAGTTAGTTTGTTTTTTGACCCTGAGAACAAATATTCCTTCACTCCTCCCCATACCTCACAGTAGGTCTTTCTTTCATATGCATTCCATGCAATTCTGAAACCTAAGGATAATGTTTTTTCTAATCATTTTCTAGGGTGGAAAGCGATTTTACTGTTACCTGATCAAGGGGAAAAGTGATTTCGTTGAAACATGGAGAAATTCGTCCCATCTGCAGAATCTCTGAACTCCGTGCCCAGGTGGGAGAGCTTTGCTGAGGGCAGATCCAGTGTGGGCAGCCCAGCTGCACCCTGACAGGTCTCTGTGTCCAGACACAGCCTTTAGACTCCAGGCTGAAACCATGCTTATGGGGCAAGGCATAAGCACTTTTTCAGACAAGTCCAACTCTTACTGTTGGGTGATATTTTGCTGCTTCTGTGTTTGACTAGGAGTGACCCAGGTGTGTTTTGTAAAAGAATGAAAACACAAGAGCATGGCAGATTTCAAACTTCATGAAATTATGACAGAGACTATGACCTGAGAGACTATCCTATGTTTTTTCCAGAACTGCCATTGATGGGATCTCATATGGCTTTGGTTGAGATGCATTTCACAAGCCGGTGATATGGAACTTCCACCTTGTCTTTCTTCACTTTGCAGACTTGCTTTTCTGCTTGTACTTTTGTTTCCTCTGTCCTTTTGTTTTTACTTTTCCAGCTTTCACAGGGAAAGAGCAAGTCTCATGGTCAGAGAGATGGTGTTAAGTTTAAGGAGCAGCACTGCAAGAGAGAAACAGTTCAGAAACACACAATAAAATCAATAAAATCGGTGACCAAAATTGTAAGTGAAATTTAAAAAAATGAAATAAAAATTCCCCTTTTACCAGCTCAATGGTTTTATATTATTAATCTCAGCAATCAGAGCAGAATGAGCTCTGTAGTCTATTCATTAACACAGGAAAAGAAGATAAAAAAGAATGAAAAGGAAAAACTATATTATTTTCCACTAAACACACTGATGTGGAAGTGCTGCTAGAAAACTCATCTTTATTAATTCCTCTTCCTTATTCTATAAACTCAAAAATCCCAGGGAAGTCACCACCCATTCACAGCCATCCTCCTTTGAAACCTTCCCCAAAAGCACAAATCAAACCCACTGTCCAATCTAAGGGGTCACACCATGCCTGGTTTATTTTCTCCTGCCATGCCTCTGGATGTTGTCCTGCTGCCCATCCAGAGCTGCTGGAGATGCTGCTGTGGGCAGTGGACCAGCTGCTGTATTGCAGACCAGGAATGACAGCTTACCAGGAGGGAGATAACACAGTTCCTCTCTCTGTAATTTGTAAAGTGCTTTGGGGTTCCACTCCATGCAGCCTGCTCTCTACGTGTTATTGCCATATCTGAAAGGTTACACGGTGGAGCACTGCAGGGTCCCAGTGCTTCTGGTGTTTCTGGTGTTTTTTGGGAAAGATGTCTGTGAATGCCTGGCTTTGTCTAAGGACTAAAACTGGGGCGAAAAGGGTCATTTGGCTGATGTGAGGGATTCCATTTGTCCCACCGGTGTGAGGGTGGGGAAGGTTCACACAGGCTGTAGGGTTGCCTATGAATAAAATAAGGAGAAATTTGTTTGCTTAAGGGGAGAGAGTAGATAGCTCTGGATTATTGAAGGGGAGCCATGATTCATTCTGAATCTTCATGAATGCCATCTCTGGCTCTGGTGAGCAGCCCTGATTCACAATCATCTCCCTCTACTGCAGTCTCCATCCCTCCCCCCAGTCCAAATTGGGAAGGGCTGAGAATTTGTCTCGCTTCAGCCCTCACCAGGGCCACGAGTGTCAGCTGCTCTGTCTGATGACTAGAGCACTGATTATGCACCTATCCAGACACATGGAAACTCCACAGGGAAACGCTCCCCAATACACACACATTTGTAATCTCTTGTGAATAGAGTCCTAAGTGCCCATTAACTATTGCTCAATTACACGGGAACTCTCCAGAAGTAAATATGGCATGCACATGAATATCAATTAACGCCATTATGATCAGTATGGTTGTGAGTTAGGAGGGAAATGTGCATAATCTTGACAGAATTACGAAGACACGCTTCATTTTACTTCTGTGGATTGGAATAGTATGTTAAGCTAATAAAAGCTTTTGCATTTTTAAAAATAGTTTAACAAGCCCAGAATAGACTTGAATCATATCCGCCACAGATTTCTGTTGTTAAAGTCAGTTTTGAAGACCTTTCTCAAGGAACACTGGGAAAAACCTCTACTACTCTGCCTGTAATTTCTCAATTTCTCTTGCCTCCTTGAATTGTCCAGCATTCACACAGTCCTAACCTACCTGGCAACCCACAGGTACCACCAAAAATCCAGTACTTGCACCAAAAAAGGTTGACAGCTGTAAGACAAATGCAGAGCACTGGAAAACCATTTCAGCTGAAATGGGGGGGTCTTATCCTGAATCCTCCTACCAACCTCCTCTGGAATCAGGGGTAAATCCCAGGTTGATGCCAACACCTCTAAGGTAAGTGAAAGGGGTAAAAGAGCTGCACCACATGACAATGAAGGCTTCATAAGGGATCTCTTTTCTGCCATAGATTTCCGCCTGGGAAGAGCAGGACAAGTGATATACTAGGTTACCAGGGCCAGGCTGATTTCAGAAACATTTATGAGACTACCCGAACAGTTCAGGCCTCATTCCACCCTGATGGGAACTTCAATGCAGTGCTACAAACTTTCCATACAGTTTTGTTTTGCTGAGCCAAGCTATTCTAGCATCCTGTCCTAGGTGCTATTGAATTTTAGAAGCCAGTTGTCCCATAGAGAACCACAAAGACTCCTCTAAATGAAATGTGGTGTCCTCTGTGTCATCTTTCATAGACACTTGTCCAAGAAGCCTGAAAACAATTTTGGCAACACACGGGTGCTTATTGCTTGAAATGCATTCAACCTGGCTTAAACACAAGTTAAAATTTCCATTATTTTGAAGTCAAACAGGTTGTCTCATGGGCTGAAGAGCCACACAGACTGTATCCTTGGGGGTAAACTGAAGATGGGCAGTGAAGGCCAGGTACTGACCATCCACACTGTTGTTTGATGTCTGGGCACAGCTGGGGATCAGGAGCCCTTGCTGGTGGCTCTGGAGGAGTTTCTGTCGTGATGAGTCAGTCTCCAGTTTGCTGTATTTACTGAGGTGTAGCCACAGCCCATGTCTACAGTCACACACTAGAGGAGCAGGGCCAGCATTCAAGCACTTTCCTGTTGTGGTCCATGCTGCTTAATCACTAGCAACTACCCTGGCACACTTTTGCCCCATGCCATCACCAGCATGATGCCCAGATACAATACAGGCAACAACACTGGCCAGGAACCATTCCCTGTGGGCAGGATGGAAAAGAATAATATATCCATGCAGCTACAAGCCATGCTTTGCCACTTCCCATCATGGCAAAGAGTGGGCCCTGGCTCATTTTATGTACTAGGATGGATGTAGTCATAGAGACTGAAATGGTTGCACTACCTTTATTTAAATGAAACTTGTATTTCATGGCAACTCTCAGAACAGTCTAAATCTGTGGGATCAGTGTGATATCTGACCACTGGAGTCAGAGACTGCTTTCCAACAGTTAAAAAAA